>VDFB02323790.1:0-47118 GCA_007258455.2 Sequoia sempervirens | reverse complement strand
CCCTATCAATTAAGAGACAATGTTTAGTCCATCCTGTTGCTCTTTCAAGGTGTTCAACAAGTGGGAGATTTGTTGGGAAAATGTGTCTCAACCTTGCAATTATATAAAGGTTATGGTTGATAGGATATATATATATTTCCTAGTTACAAAAATAGGTGTAATATGCAATGGGAGCACAAGGTGGCATTGAGGAGCAAAATATGAGTGTGTTAACTTTTTTTTATAAAACTCCTAAAATGACCGACATACATTAATAATTATATATTATAAATCTAGATCATTCATTATTAGGTTTTAGATCTAATGGTAGATATTTGTTTGGTCTATCTTTCCCTAGAATGTAACCCTACTTCATGAGGGCATTGTATTATGGTTGTGGTAGCTAGTGATGTATTTTGAGAGTCTAATAGTGATTGTGTTGTCTCTTGATCTCTAATGGTGATACTCTTATGAGAAGCTTGCTTTGAAAGTATATTATAATCTTTGTTTTTTCTGAATAATATATTGGGCTAATTTTGGAGTGTGGGTTTTTTCTCTCGAAAGGGTTTTCCCAACATAAATTACTGTGTTGTGGTATGCATGATATTTATATTATTTTTGTTTAATTTTTTGTAATTGTTAAAGATCTGTAAAATTTTTCATTATTCTCCTCTCAAGATTAGTGTAGGAAGTTGTTCCACTACCTTAGGTTCCTTACACCCAAGACAAAAGTGTAAGATGGTACATGGGTCTCCACAATATTTTCAATTCCTTGAAGCAGCTCGAAACCTCTTCGATCAGTAATTGGTAGATTCCTTAGACCATTAGGGAGAGGAGCTTCTTGAAAATGAGAATTTTATTTTACTAGGAACTCTTCAAAATCTTTGAGTCTTACTTCCAAAGTGTGATAATCCTATGAGAAGCTTGTTTTGCAAGTATATTGTAATCTTTGTGATTTTTGAATAATATATTGGGCTAATTTTGGAGTGTGGGGTTTTTCTCTCAAAAGGGTTTTCCCATCGTAAATTATTGTGTTGTGGTATGCATGATATTTATATTATTTTTGTTTAAGTTTATGTAATTGTTAAAGATCTATAAATTTTTGCATTATTCTCCTCTCAAGATTAGTGTAGGAAGTTGTTCCACTACCTTAGGTTCCTTAGACCCAAGACAAAAGTGTATGATGGTACATGGGTCTGCACAATGTTTGCAATTCCTTGAAGTAGCTTGAAACCTCTTCAATCAGTAATTTGTAGATTCCTCGGACCATTAAGGAGAGGAGCTTCTTGAAAATAAGAATTTTATTTTACTAGGAAATCTTCAAAATATTTGAGTCTTACTTCAAAAGTGTGAATCTGATCTATAGGAACCCTAAGAATAGCTTCCTCAATTGAGAAAGAGGAAGATTTCAAAGGAGAGGTTGACTAGGCATGAGTTTCAGTTCCAACACAAGTAAGGGAGAATTTGACAATGAGTCCTGTAGAGAATTCCTCAAAATTACAAACTTGGATGGGGAGGACTAAGCTTTCTAGACCCCATAACAATATGTCAATAGCTCCTTCTGAATACATGCTCGAAGGTAGTGGATTGTGTTATGAAGCTCATAAAAGCATCATGACACACTATCCAATATACATCTTGACAAGAGTGAATAATTTTTTTGATAAAAAGATAAAAAAGAAAGAAAGGTTCATATCAGGTTCACCAAAATATAGAGGAAGAGATTTGTTACTCCTAAGTCTCTAGGACAAAAAAGAGTCTACAAGGAGAAAATGGTCCTTGACTACCTCAAAGGCTAAGCTCAAGTGATAGGAGACAACTAAGGAGATTTTTCTACAATACTTTATGTTTTATGGATAATTTTGGGAAAAGGACTTCAAAAGCTAAAAGAGTAGGCCTTAGAGGTCTTAGGAGCAAGTTGACTAGCTCTCAACTAGAGGACAACAATGTGATGCTTAAATGTCCCAACAACGTGTTGTGGTCTCATATAGACCGAAAAATAGAGTAATCCTACTAAAACACATAGAGCCTATTGACAACTCGGGGATTGAAATATGACTATTTAACTAAGCTAATCGAATGCTAAAATGATTGAAAGCATAAAAAGAATAATATTAAACATGCGAGAATCTAAACTAATGAAATGAAATGATGAGAGATAAAAGAGAGAAGTATACTCATGAGAGATTCAACCCCATGTAGCCTCTTGCAAAACTCCACATGGACAACCTGCACACATAGAGACAATGAAAAATTTTGGGGCTATTTTGAGGTTTGCATTGGTCAAATCCCCATTTTGGTGTTTCCACCTCCACAGACAACCAAGAAGACAAGTAGATAAAGAAATAAATGACAGGCAAGAAAGATTGCTAAGATAAAGAACGTAGACATGTTAGATATCAACATGCTACTAAAAAAACATGATAATGCAAGTAAAAGAGTGTTTTCCCTCCCTTCAATGAGCTTGTAAAGCCAAAATAGCATGCAAAATTTGAGAGAGCTGAGATGAAGATGTAGGAGCCAAGAATGTACAATAAGCTTAATAAAAATGGTGTAGAAGAGCTTGAGAGAATGAGAATGCAAGAAGGAGAATGAGAGAATGAAATATTGAGAGATAGAATTGCAAGAATGAATGAGAGAGTGAATAGAATAGTTAATGAATGAGTTTGAATGAAGAAATGCATGCAAGAGGGTTGTTTTTGGGTGCGTCTACAACCACAAAGGAGTTACACTTCGTGAGAAGGCAGAAGTGTAATGTCCCAGTGGCAACAAGATTATGAATCTTGTTAGGACGTTTGCACGATGTGTAGACATTTGCATGTCATGGAATCATCCCCAAATAAAATCCTTCAAAGACTGAAAGTGATGGGGTTAAGAATAAAATTGAAGGCAAGAAAAAAGATGGATTTGCATTATCATCTTTATTAGGCTAAAATGAGGGTTATGTAATGTGAAATTGCATTGGGGGTGCAATTTTACAACATTACATGTGTATTTCCTACTTTTTGGTTAAAAGGATACTCTTGAAAATATAAATTATATCATACAAGGGAGTTACCCCTCTCAAATGTAGAGTAATATTTCTAATCTAATAGTAATCTATCCAACTATTGTAAAATTTAAATTAGAGATCAAAACTTCTACCTCTTTTAATTTGATTTCACATTTTTTACCTACTTCTACTTTGGATTTCAATTTGTTAGTTTCTTCCTTTGATCTTTCAAGTAAACTCTCATGATTTTTATTTAGTGCCTTTTCTTCATTCAGGTCTTTTAGAGAAAACTAAAGTTTTCCTTCAAAACCTTTTTCCCGATCATCTGAATTAAAGTCCCAACCTTTAGGTTCCATTGATTCTAGATCCAAATAAGAAGAAAACATATCTTTATCACTCAGGGAGTTAGACTCCTAACATTTTCAACATCGTACTTTCTGTTATCAACATCGAAGCCCATAAAGAGAGTTTCATCATTTGAATAATTCTCCTCATCTTCTGAGGAACCACTGTTCTTCTTAGAGTAAAGACCCTTTTTAACCTTATCTCTTTTTTTATCATCAATAGATTCTTTATAGGGACATTTAGATGCAAAATGACCAATTCCTCCACAATTGAAACATTTGAAAGGTAATTTACCTTTGTACTTTCCAGTTGTAACTCAAATGCTCATCATTCATTTCCCATGGGCCTTGTGGATTTTTCTCTTAGAAAATGGGAGCTAGGTGTGGTTAAAGTTCAGGAAGCCTAGACATCATAATCATATGGATAATCTTCTTTTAGAATTTGTTTCTATAATGGTTCATCATCTTTAGAATCAGAGTATGCATGTCTCCTTCATGATTTTGTTGAAATTGGAGAATTTGTCTCGCCATCATTAGAGTCTACTAGACCTTCAGCTGCAAGAAGATCTTGGGAATTTTTTGCATCATCTTGTGCCTTATCACTCATGCAATTTTCCTCATCTTCCATGGAAACATTAGGTTCCTCCACATAAGAATCATAAGCCTTGTGGTCCTTATCCTTATTTTTCTTCTTTTCCTTCTTTTGTTTCTTTTCAACTGACCAGCCTCATCATTGTCATCATCCCTATCCTTACACTTACTCTTCCATAATTCCTTCACAGTTTCAAATTGCTCCTCTTTTTTCATCACCCCTAAAGTTCTTCCTCTTGATTTCTCCTTTCCATCTGAATCCTTCGTTCTTCATCAACTTTTCATTTTTCTTCATTAGCCAAGACAAGTTGGCATGCTACTTTAATTGTTTCTTTTGCTTTAAGCCAATCATTTGTTTTTAGTTCCATGTTTCCAAGCATAGATAAAGCATTTGATGAGTTTTTATCCACCTTAAGTGCATCCCCAATCAATTTTAGGCTTAGTTGGATCTCATTCTAAGCTTAATCCATGGCTACAAGACATAGATATGCATCCACATAATCAAGAAACTTGAATAATATTAGCCTATATAAAAGATTTTCTTTTTCAATATCATGTAGTTGTTCAAACAACCTAGCGAGATTAAATAGTGTTGTGACTTTATCACATGGTAACTCAAGTGAAACACCACCTTCTTCTAGTTGATGGAAGAACTCCATATCCTTAAAGTGCACAAAAAAAACTACAGAATTGGCACTAGGGCTTTTATTTATGAATTTAACCCAAATGCCATTTCCTAATGTCTCCATAAAAGTTTGTTGATCCAACTCTAGTTCATCACACTCAAAATGAAGAACCCCAATGTTTAACAATTTAATGGGTACTTCTTCTTTGCTCTTCTTCATAAGAGACTTTGTTGTCTTAAGAGATTCTAAGGCTCACTGGGGTCTATCGATATTAATAACTCACCCATCTTGATAAATGCATGGGCATCATGTGGATCCATGTGAGTTTCCTTTCTTAAAATTTCCAAATCCTTCTTTGCCTACCATTGCTAAGCATATATATGGCCTAAAAAATTTAATCTCTCACAATTCTCAGGGTGGACCTCCAGAACCTTTTCAAAATATTAGAGAGAACTATTAGGATCTCCTAGATTCAATTGAACATGTCCACAAAATCCTATGGCCTTTGACTTTCCTTGACTAATGCCATGTAGTAGCAGCCAGTGGTCTCATAATCACCTTTACTATGATAAGATAGTGCAATATTATAATATGAATGAGATTTCATGAGAGGCTGGTCAGTTGAAACAAGAGTTGTATCAGTCAACTGTTCCACAAGAAAATGTTGCCCTGTGAAGAAAAATGGTTTGCTAAATGATTCAGTACGATTGCACAATATGGGTATAGTTCAAAGGCTTTACACATCTTTTCCATTCCTTCATGAACACTACCTTTTTCACTAACTGTGTGAATCCTATAATTAAAAAATGCAAAAAATTGACCACATATATTTTTCCCCATTTCAAACAGCAAAATTGCCAAAAAAATGTGTTTAAGACCTGCAAAAAAATGCAAATAAGATCATGTTGATTATCATGCCAAAAAAAAACCATGAGACCATAGCTTGTTGCTTACTATTATGCTTTGATATATTTTTTCCAAGCATCCATAGCTTGTTTGAAATCACCTATTTTAGGCTTTTAGCCATAGCAACAAGGCAATGAACTATTCGATAAAATGCTTTGGTAGACATGTATGAAAAATGTGGTAGCATAGACAAGGCAATGAACTATTTTAGTTATCATACATTAGCTAATAATTGATTATTAGTCTAATTTATTCTCATACACTTTAGCTAAATGTCATCAATATGGTCTATTGCATGGCCCCATTTGACCCACTTTGTGCCCTAAAAGGGGTGTTTTTTTCATTTGGCCATAACTTGGGCATACGATATTGTTTTTCAGCAAACGATATATCATCAGAAAGTTGATTTAATCAACTTTCCAGTGGTGTGGGTTTCATCACATGTTTCTGCTTCTAGTGCATTCTACAGTCATTTAAAATCAAAGGAGTTGTTTTCGGTCCTGAGCTTGTAAATTTTGACCAGTTTCTCTACTTTCCACGATCTTAGTGGTGTTGGAACTATCTTTAAGAGCTCTTCATTTCCATCCATGCAATTTTTCCAGATTGTTCGCCAAGTATATTTTATTCAAATTTTTGTGTTTTCGCACTCTAGTCAACTACTTAGACATTTTAGCTCATACAAACTTTTTGTTTGCATGGGATGCTTCATTTTTGGCTGATCTTCATGTATTTCTAGTCTTGTGTCTTTTTGTGATATTCTGAGCTTCCATTGTAAGCACTTATGATTTTGCAAATGCACTGAGATAAAGTTCCTTTGTATTGCACCTATATTATGGGATCTTGCACATCACTTTGTGCCTTATTGTACTCACACTATGATATAAAGTACCATGGAGGTTGATGTTTGCCTTTGGTTTGCCTTCATACCTTTCTCATGCATATGTGACTTTTGCTTTCACATCCTTTATATCTGCTTGTACTTTCATGACTGCACCTTTAGATGTTCTTGGTTCCTCTTCATGCACTACTTTCAGGCATTCAGTTTTAGTGTACCTATCGCGCCTCTCCCTTTTCAGCATTATGGGGGGTTTCTACTATTGGTGCTACTGCTTCTTTGGTTTCATGTTGGAGTGAGCTATGTATACAATATTTGTTCCTATGTACTAGGTAGATGCAGTGGTTGGTTACCCATGCATTTTGGTGAGATGGAGCACTTACCATATGGACACTCTTGCATTCCTATTTCAAGAGGCAACCTTCCATTTTCTCATGATTAGTTCTTTAGACTTTTTGTACCTTTGCCATCTATATCTTCAAGTTCCAAGTGTTTTTCTTTGTTTTCCATCTAATTCGAGTAGTGTCATTGGGGGAACTCATACAAATTCTTGTCTTCTTGATCTTAATCATCAGATGTTTCAGTAGAGGATATTCTTTTGGAATTACAACAATCATTCTTCGACAGTGTTTATAGCTTCTTCATGCTTCTGTGGTGTTCATTTTGTTCCTATCTTTTGGGACAACCTTTTCTTGTTTGGAGGCTTCTTCAATCCTTCACTTGGCTTTTATCTTTTTTTGGAGTAGAGTTTTTCCCATGATATTTTCTCTATTTCTCCACATTATAGAGATCTTATGTCTATACATGAGTACCTTATTTGGCCTTGTTTGTCGGGACCCATCATGCATTATTTTTAGGGTTTTTAGCTACTCCCTAAGTTCATCTTAAGGGGGGGTGTTAGAGTTATCCTACATTAGCTAATAATTAATTAATCTTTAATTGATTATTAGTCTAATTTATTCTCACACACTTTAGCTAAACTTAGGAATGCTTTATTAGTTGATGAATATAGCAATTCTTGTTTGCATATCTCTTGCATGGAAGGTGTCTTTTTTTGTTGTTTGATCCTGTGGCTTGTGGTTTTGTGCTTGTTTCACAATTCTAACATGAACTTTGGAAAAAATGCCTCAAAGAAATATAGTCTTATGGTGATGGAATGCAATAATGAATGCCATGACAAGCGAATTTTTATGGATTTTCATGGAATTCCATCACCATGAGACCACATTTCTATGAGGTATTTTTTCAACCAGTTCACTACCTTGTCTATGTTATTGCTTACTATTATGATTTGATAAATTTTTTCCAAGCATCCATAGCTTGTTCAAAAGAATTTTTTTTAGGCTTTTATCCATAACAAGGTAGTGAAATGTTTGATAAAATTCTTTGGTAGACAATATGTATGAAAAATGTGGTAGCATAGACAAGGTAGTGAATAGTTTGAAAAAATGCCTCTAAGAAATGTGGTCTCATGGAATTCCATGACAAGCAAATGTAATTGGTTGTTGCTCCTAGTCATTAGCTATGAAATGTGAAGTAATTGCATAACTACTTAGGTTTACTTTGTAAAAACTATATTGTAATTGAAATTTTACCATCTATCAACATCTAGTTATTAGTTATGCCATGTGAAGTGATGCTTTGAGTTTGAAAGATGTGCAATGCAATGTAATCAGCAATGCGAATGATTATGATGAGGTTTTGTCACCTTAACTAGCCTGTCACCTTAAGAGGTTAGTGTTGTGTGGTCTTACAACATGCCCCAAGAATGTAAGACTTGGGGACCCCAAGTGAAAACTAACCCATATGGAAGGTGATGGCTAGTTGGAAAGATCACTAGAAGTGGAAACAAAAGAAATTTAATTAAAAGAGTACTTCGTAATTCAAGTGTTTTGAGTACCAAGTACTGGGAACTAGGAAGGCCAAAAGTGTAAAGAGGTAACACAAGGTGTTGAGAAAAGTGTTCTAGTTTGGGAGCAAAGGTTTGGTAAATATGGAGATTCTGGTAAAATATGAGGTCCGAGAAAATCATTGGTAAAATTTTAAGTAGTGGATACCAGGTACCAGGTAACAATGCGAAGTAGAGTTTAAAAGTTTAATGTTATCCAAAAGGTCTGATGGTCTGGTAACACGGCTAAAGGAATAATTATGCAAGAATACATGATCTTTTTGAAAGCTTGTTATTTATGATGTATTCAAAATGATGATTAATTGATGATGGTTTTCTTTACATGATATTTTTTATGAATGTTTTAAAAGGGATTTAATAATTGGAATTGGTGATTGTAGGAGAAGTAGATTATGATGCAAAGTTCGGGTATGGAGGTTAGGAAAAATTGGGTTATAAGAAAATCTGATGGTTTTCCTAGGGTTATTCATACACTTTGAAAGTTTATGCGGGTAAAGAGCTTGTTGCAAAGAAGCACCAGATACCGGGATACTAGGAATCTTGGTTATATGCATGCAAAGGAGGGAACCATGTTTATGTATGCACATAGAAATTGATCAATATCAAAGCCAATTTGAAAGCTACCAATCTCATGAATCTTTTATAGCTGGTTTGTTCATTTAGTCAGAAAAAACTATATGTTGTGCCATTTAAGGGTGCATACAAAACCTACTTGGTGTCCAAACTAGACACCCTTCTTTAAAAGCTTGCACCATTTTGTGCCTAGCTGTGAAGAAATATGGTGATGTATAGGGTGGTTTTCTCTCATTTGATTAAATCTTGGGACATGCTTGGAGAATAATTCAGAGGAATTTTATTTTTCAAGTATTTTGATGCTTTATTTTAGATTAGATGTTAAATTTCATAAAATGTACCAAAAAATAGATGAATGAATGATAATATTATTTCAAATCTTTCGCTTCCATGAAATTGTTGAATGCTTAAAGATAAATCCACTTAAGTGATAGCAAATTTGTTTGATATTCATGGAATATTTTGCAAATTTAATGATTTCATGAAGTTTTTTAATGATCGGATTGAAAATATTTCATTTGATGTTTATGATTCCTCTAAAAAACTAGAGATAACCATATACCCCTTGAGATTAACAACAATATCACATCATACCTTGAAGCGAACCTAGTATGGTCAAGACCTAACTACCAAAGCCTTGGGATTAAGCTGAGCCAACCTTTCCCCTTTCCTAGGAAATTTAGGTTGCCTCGATTCAGTATTTCAAGTAAAGATAGGTTCTTCATGGTTTTCTTGTGAGGATTTTATCTGACTGTTATTGTGACTAACATTGTGATCAATAGGAACAGGCGCTAGAAGGAGGGACTCAATATCTTTCCCTCTGGTTTTGTTTTGGAATCTGTATTGGTTTCGAGTTTGAAAGTAGCTTGTAAGACAAAAGTCTATGCAAGCTGGTAGTTTGAAAATGGAAGTTGAGAAACTCTGGGGAATCCTTAATTGGAGATTACATCCTTTGAGTTTTTAAACCTTTGGTAGAGTCACCAAGTGTAGAATTCATGATAAAACTAATCACAGTGAAATTGATTGTGAAATTTTTCTAACTAGGGAAAGTTTAACCGCACTTAAAGTGATTTCGTTAATAGAAGATATTTTAATTGCTAAAAGAAAGGAACCATTAATAGTAAAAAATTTGAATTCTGAAAAGGAGTATAACCCTAGTAGAATTGAAAATGTTAAAAAATTAACTAATACATCAAAACAATTTGTTACTTATAATTGTTATGAAGAAAATCCTAAGGTTTTGCAAGAAGATAGGAGAGAACATTGAGACTCAAAAAAATTGCACTAAAAACAAGGAAATAGTATGATGAGTCATCATTCTTTTCACACATGGAAAATTTTAGTGGAAGGAAAGAGCAAGAATGTCAAGTGGGAGACACATGTTTTTCGTTCCAAACTAAAAATTCACGAATTAAAAAGTGGAGTTTTCTTGATTTCATGCAAGACACAGAGTATCAAGTTTTTTCTTTCTCTTTCTTTGATAACAATATAAATTGTGCTACTACTTGGTCTAACAAAGTTTGAAGTGAAGACAGGACCGACTCAAAATTTTTTGAAGAAGAGCAAAATCAAGAAATGGGTGTAGTCATTCATGGAGCCAAAGATAATAAAGAAGAAAACCATGAACTAGGACTGGAGTAAGGTAGAGTATTCAAGAATTAGCAAAAATGAGTGCAATTGACCTTTAATGAGGTCGTTTTCATACATGTGAGCCAATTTATTGGTAAGTACGCCTTTGAATTTATGTTTGTTAAATGTAGAAAACTTAAGATAATTCATTGTTACAGTAGGAGGTTTGAAATTTATTCTAGTGAATTTAAAGATAAACTTGTTGTAATCCGCCCAAAAACAACAATAAAGATAGTTATCGAGCTTAAAATAAATTGCTTAGTTAGGGTTAGTCATTTGTTAGGGTAAGTTTTAGTTAGTTAGGGTTGGTTTTCTTTTGTAGGGTTTTCTTTTTTTATGTTTTTCTTTTTTTCTTTTTTGGTTCACCCTCCATGTTTGCAAATTATGCTTAGCTTATCATACACATGAGAGTAAATTGAAATATTTTGCAACATAACACTATGAAATGTAAAAATAAAACCATACACAGTAAATACACGCTTTAAAAGGTACAATAAAGCAATATATGTGTGTGTTACATATACACATCAAAGTTCCAAAATTCTCATTGTAAAAGGGAAAAAGTGCAATAAGTGCAAAAAAAGGAGGAAGCTGAGCTACAAGAGGGTGGCTATTTAGTCAATCAATCTGGGATGCCTTGTCTACCATGGAAAAATATCCTAAGTAGGCATTTTCCCTGTGAACTTCAAAGTCAAGGGTATGGAGGTTAGTTAGGAATGGCTAGAGTGGAACTACTTCTCCATGTTCCAAGAACCAAGGAATATCATCCGTAGAGGGGATTCCAATGGTTGGGTGTGCAACAGATAGAACAATATCCAAATTCCCCAAATAATTAGGCTGCACTATCATATTCATAGCCCAGTGAACATCTTCAACATAAAGCCCAAGGTCTAGGAGTGATGCTACAAATCATGAAGCTAAGTACAAATTCAGCCGGTAGTATGCTTTGGATTCCACAAAATTTTCCCCAAGGACTAAGCATATATTTGGCATAGTGAAGTTGGGAGTCTGAATGAAGAAAACCTTGTCAAGCCTTTGAGCCATGATACAACCCATGAAGCCATTTTTTCATCGAACGAAGGTCAAGAAAATTGGAGTATCCATGACCTAGAAGCAAACAAGCACTAGCAAAGTGGAAACACAAAATGATAATTGGAAAAGAGAAAAGCAAAGGTGTGAAGAATTTGAGAGAAGTGCAGCATTTATAGAGAGCCATGAGGAAGTTGTGGTACATAGTTGCCTTGATCGAAGTCTTGTAAAGTGTAAGTTGAGGTGCCAAATGGATGAATTTCTCTAGACTAGAATGTTAAATCAAATTAATTCTCATAGAATTGGTGGTAATTTGCTTCAAAATCTGCCAGTACGAAGATTGTGAATCAAGCAAATTGAAGATTTCAAAATCAATGGTGGTCATTTCATTATGTTTGATTGAGTTGTATTAATCATGAAGGTTCCCATGGGTGCAATGCATAAAGGAAAATGAAGTCAGTAAGGCAACATACATCATCTCCTGAAATTTTTGAAAGAAATGATACGTACGCATTGAGGCATGCAAATTTAATGCAGAATATTATGATCCAATTTAAGTGTCATTATGACAATTCTGATGCATTAATGTGGTGCAATGACATCAAATTGGAGTTGCTAGCCAAGTATTTAGTAGTTTCCATAAAATTGAAATGGAAAGGGTGGTAACTAATGATTCTAAATTTAGATTTAAATTTGGTGATTAAATTATTTTCTACTAAATTTTAATTTATGCATATCTTCTAACATATAGCAAGTTGCTATTAGATAGGATTTGATATAGGAGTGGTAAAATGTAGCTAGAAATACACACCAACAGGGAATAATTAAATTAGTTTCTGGGAAGTGGTGAAACAATGAAGGGATTTGCATTGAATGAAAAATCAAAAGGTAACCTTATCAAGTGTTGTAACTCAAATTGCCTAGTGTAGTTCGCACACCTAGCTATTGTAAATCAAAACCACATGCCTCAATGCCAGGCTAACCAGCTACAATAATGTGTTTTAGATCTACAATGAACAAGGTCTGCAATGAATGTGAATAAACATGAATTCATAAATTGCGCCAATAATTGACCAAAATGTTTTTTAAAATTTTTGTCTAATTTGTATTTGGTGACTAACTATTTAGTCATTTTTATTTATGTGACTAAATAATTTTTTATTCAACAATCAAATTAGTCATTTATTTACTCATTTATAGCTGATTTGCAAAAAAATAGTAGAATTTAGTCATTTTTAGTTGTTGTGACTAAAAATTTTAGTCACCTAGTCATTTATTTGCCAAATTCTACTAGTGTGCTCCATACTTTGTTCCACCTACCGATTTGGTATCTTCTGAAGAAAGAAAAATCTACTAGGGTTTGGTTTTTTGGGTCTTTGGTCTATCTTCCTCCTAGTTCTACTACTGTTTCTTTTTGCAAACTCTTCGACTCTTCTTCATTATCTGTCGAGGGTTTTCTCCCTCCTTGTAATTAGCCTGTATCTTGCTTCGGGATGTAACTTTTTTGCTTCGAGCATCTTTTTGGAAATTTATAATTGCATAATTTTCATGCTTCTATATCTATATGTAATCAAGTTTTTTGGATTTCAATAGAATTATCTTATAGTGGCTCATCCACTTTTTCTAAAAATAAACTATTCTATCATCATAATTAATAAACATTAGGTAAGTCATTCATCACCATTGTCGTAATAAAATGATACATACACATGAATATATATTTCATACATATAAATGAAATGCATTAAATCTATTCATCAACATAAAATCATAAACCATAAAGATACTCATGCATACATCCAATTGTCCTCATTAGATAAAATAAAAACCAAGGTATAAATTATCTCATCTATATACATTTTCAATGAAGCTTATATTAGGCTCTACTACATTAAATTCAACGTGTATATTCCAAAATAATGTATACATCAATATGATATATAATACATATCATAATAAAGCATTTACCCCACTAACTCTAGCTAGATCTATCACCCTAGAAACTTGCATATGGTCTCCTAGGTGGTGTAGGTGGTAATGGTTACATAAATAATATAGATCTACTAGATCTACTTGACCCATTGACACGATAAGTTAACTACTTGACAAATTTAGGAAATTTTTAACCTATAGTACTATGCCTCGCACAATGATCATGCTACTTATCATCCCATCCTCAACATGTATACCACCTTCTATGCAAATCCTTTAGGAGATAATAATTCTTCTGCTTGATCTTGCTCACCATGGAGCCTATGTGCATCAACCTAAGATTGTTGCAAATATATCTACAAGTCATCCCTCTCCATTACTAAACTATATATCTATTGCCATTTTATCCCTCTACTTGTACTATATCTATATTACTAAGCCTAATCTCACTCCCTCTAGCTCTATCCTACTCTATATAAAATTCATCTCACTCAGACAAGGTCTTCTACATTAGTGGACCCCTAATATCACTCATAACACCCTTATACATTTCTATTCATTGGGTCCTCCTTTCCTTGTACTTAGATATATACCTAGGCCTCATCCTATCTCTTAGCCTAGTCCAATCCTAATCTTATCCCTATACCTAGCTCTATGAATGGGCACCATTTTATCTTTGGTATTGGTCCTACTCTTAATTGTATCCTCATCCTAGCACCTATTATCTCTTCCCTTTTCCACCCTATCTCCCTTACCACCTTTGTTTCTCCTTCCATGATACCCTAATTTGGTCTTACACCTTCACTTGGCATGGAATATTAAGCCACAAAATCCTCCTTTGATGCCACTAGGCTTTTTACTCAACTATGGTACCTACATAAGAAATGTCCTCATGTGGGTCTCATGGTATGTTTTCCAAGTTCTACCAATCAATAAAATCTAACTATAAATACATGCACAACATCCAATCACACTTGTTTTTGGTAATATATGAAAACATGTACTCCTCATCTACTAGAATTCCTAACATAAGCCAAACAATATACCATTTGGAATACATAAATTAATTATAGAGTGATTCCTATCAATAATGTAGCAACAAATAGATTACAAGTATGACCTATCAAGTACCCACTCCTCACACCCCCACCATGGTCACCACAATACAACATCAACCTCATCTATGACTTGACTCTATTAATCTAGGTCTCCAAGGTAATGGTATTTTAACTTTCCACATATACAAATACATATAATGTACCACTCTTTGATCTCTTTAATCAATTATCAACCCAAGGATGACTATGTTCTCCTAGGCACAAAATTGTAGTAGTGTCAATAAGTTGATGCTAAATCCACCATTGTAATTCATATGGTACATATCCCTATAAAGTTACACTAAGAAATAAGGACCTCGTACAAAATTATTTCCACTCTTTTGCATTTTAGTGCAATAACTCACTAAACCAATTAGGAATAACCTCCTCATCATTTGAAATGGTGAGAAACTACTAATAAGGTTTTCCACTACTAGAGGAAGCTCCTTTACTATCTTCATGTTTCTATCCAATTCTAATGATAGCATCATACGTAGGAGGTTGCTCCCTAGAATAGTCACTCCAATCATCTCTCAAGGTCTCAAGATTAGTAAAACACTATGTGTTCATAAATCAAGACTTGCAGTTGTGCATGTGTCAAATGTGGATGGATTAATATCAACACAAACCTTGATGAAATGATTTATATTGAAGATTCGATCAAGTAAACTACTCTATTTCGTAATACAATCAAACCTTTCAAGAACATCTCATTGACCTCTATTTCTAAGGATATATTAAACCGTTTGGCCCTCAGATTTCTATGAGCACAAGGGTTGTTAAAATGATGACTTAGAAAATGACATTTATTGCTTAAGATGCAAGCTAAGATGATTTCTATGTGCAAATGTGTGCTGGAAGGATTAGTGGTATGCTTCTACATGAAACGAAACGATGGAAAGGATAATGAATACTATGATAAATGAAGGATGATGTTGATGATAAATGAACAAGTGGAAATTCTTGATGTGATACAAAACTATAATGAAATATCCATGATTCTACATATGCTCAAATGCAAACAAAAAGCAAACTAATCTAAAATGAAACTATGATGCAATGGGGATGATAAAATGCAACTATGAAGCAATATGTTAATCTAAGATGTAAATGCTAAGTAGAACATGATATAAAAACTAGCTATAAGACTCCAAGAATGCTCCAAGCTCCTAAGAGAAACCTACATAATAACTTTACTTAAAAACATTGATTCCAAATGCAAAGGCAAGGGGGTGTATTTATAGGGTTTCTCAAGCATTTTGTGAGGTGGCACCTATCAACGGTCTAGATTCGAAGGAGAAAGAATAGACAGTGGAGATGGAGAGAATCAGGATGTTGTACCCTTGACCAAAGACAACATGCCATGTGTGTGGAGGAATCTCTTGACCAATGGGAAACATGCCATTTGGATGGGAGACCCAAGTGTGTGAAACAAAGACCCATGTGCTCCAAATTTGTTGGAAGTGTGGGAGAATAAAGCCATGTGCTTTTTCCAATTGGTGGAAGTGTGTGAGGATAATTCTAATTAATAATTAGGATTATTTATTGTCATGTGACCCATGTGAGGTGGCATAAGAAAAAGTAGTAGACATGTGCTCTAATTCTTAATCAGGATTAAGGAAGATTAATTAAATAAACACGTTTAGGATACTTTGTTTATTTAATTATTTAGAAGAATATGATTTTGGAGAATTAATAGAAGAGTGAACAATATAAATAAAGTGAGACTTTATTTATACGTAGTTGAAACATTAATCAAATAGCTTGTATTTATACAACAGTATTTGTTGGACATCCTCCAAAGTGATTGCAATATCCCCAGTCAGTAGGTGAAACATACTCATTTCACTGTGGAATTTATCAATAACTATTGTTGGCATCCAATTGTGTGCTCTAATCTAGGGAATTTACACTACTTATCATAATCTACATTATTCTAGGATCCCCTAGTCTCCTTCATTGAATTAAGCTATGAACTCTAACACTTTTGATCATCTCTACTTGGATATTAGTGCTAGCCACTACTCCTGCATCACTAAAAAACATTTTAGTTTCTTCTAAACCATCTCTAACCTATTATTTAGTGTATATGGTACTTTATGGGCATATATGCCAAAGGATAGAAAAAAATACACCTCACTATATGTACATGTGTCAAACCATGCAAACATCACCTACAAGTGTATATGCCACATGGAAAAAATATGCTTGTCACTCATTGTATATGTGTTAATTCTCAATATGTCTTAGGATTAGTATATATATTATTCCCACATGCACACATCATTTTAGGTGGATATGTTTAACTACTTCACATATGAAACATTACCCAACACATGCATTATGCTTTCCTACATGCATTCTAAATCATGATTTTTGTGGTTTAGCATGAGCAATAACCTACTTTTCTCCCCCCCCATTATTAGAAATAAATGTACCCCTAACATGAGTTTTTTAATACATAACAATGTACTTGACTCCTCAAGTCACCTATATTATCACACTCCACTTGATGAATATATACTAACATATTCTCCTATATTTTATCTAACATGTATACTTTATGTTGGAAGTTGAAGTTTGCATCAGATGGTTGTCATTAATGTCAACACAATATCAAATGTATGATTTGTTTACTGAAAGCTATTTCCTATCGAAGATGACCATCATAGGTGGTCCAGTGTGTTGGTTTTTAGGTTTGGTTTCTACCATGAAGACAAGCTATGATTTGGATATTCGAAGATTTTGGCTAAATCAACATGTGCAATATTTTATGTGGATGTTTTTGGCCGACATAAGCAATGCATTAACCTTATATAAGGTAACCCTAATTAACAAAAAAAATATGCATACATATATATAGACTCTTTGGGAAGAAAAGTGTGAAGGGGAAAAGGAGACATGAAAAGAGCGTGATGGTGAGAAAGAGAAAGAAAGAGTACAATAGAGAAGAGTAAGCAAAGCAGGTGAAGACAATAAAGTGTATGATCAAATAAAAATTATTGAGTGATTATTGAAATACAGTACTATCTATATAGAGCTTCATCTAAAACTAAACTCTACAGAAGTAAGGTGTAATCTATCATTTCACTCTTTTGGATACAATCCTTAACTCTTGTATTCCAGTAGTTAGCCATCTTTTGTATCTTTGTGACAGTGAGCCCTCCATCCATGTTGTAGTCATGTTGGACAGTGAGTCCTTATTGTAGGTAGTAAGCCTCATCTTAGGCAGTGAGCCTTATTTCAGGAAATGAGCCTCTTTGTAATCAGTTTTGATATTCTCTATAGTGTGAGGATTTAGTTAATCCTCACTGTGGTTTTTCCCTCATTGGGTTTTCCATGTAAATCTGGTGTTATTGTGTTTGTGCATTGGATTTGAGTTTCTTCATTGGCATTTGATGATTAATCATTTAAAAAATTTATGTATTAGTTTTGGTAATTGAATTGAAGGTTATAATCTATGACAACTGATTCAACCCCCCTCTCTCAGTTGTCCTATCCAACAATAGGTATCAGAGCTCGGTCCTTTGGAGTAAGTTTAATAGCTTGAAGGATATCTTGGCAGGTTGAACTAAATGATGAATGGATCTGAATTAGATGAATAATTAAGAACAGAGACCTTAGAATCTGAAAAATGAAGATCTAAAAGAAAATGTTAAGCAAGCAGGGGAATGCATTCAGAAACTAAGAAATCAGATCTAGAAGTTCAAGTTGAAACATAAAGAAGTTTACCAAGAACTAAAGGAAGCAAAGGAGACTGTTGAAAATCTAAGGATAAAATGTGAAGAAAGAAAAAGAGTGGAAGGGAACCTGAAATTGGAAATTAAACAAAGAAAGGAAGAGGAAGGATGCCTAAAAGAAATTATTAGTCAAAAGATAGAAAAATGCGATAAGCTTGAACAAGTAGTAACCCTTAAAGCTGATCTAGAAAAGAGAAATCTCATGAAGAAAGGTTCAAGACAAGCTCACAATGATTGATGAATTGATTTCATCTCAGAAACCTACAAAGGATAAAGGTGGTTTAGGACATGAAGAAGGACAAAATTCAAAGACGAGTCCAGTTTTCAACAAAGTATACAATCAAAGGAAATTTCAAGGTAGTACTTATCAAGGAAAGAATTCAAGGATCAATACTGGAAGAATACCCATCTGACAAAGGTGGCCGTCTTTTAATGAATTTTATTTCTCATGCAATAAATTTTGACATAAAGCAACCAAACGTAGAAGCACGATGAAACATAATAGAATGAGTCAAAATGTTGGATTCATTGCTAGAAAATGTTATAGTTGCAACATGTTGGGACATAGAGCTACCGTATGTAGAAACCATATGATGGTAAATAGATTTGATACAAAAAGAAAAATTCAATATTTTCAAGGCTACTATTACATATGAAATATCTTTGGACACAAGGATAATCATTGTAGGATAAAGGAAAAAACAAATCCATTTGATCTTGGATATGTTATGTGCTACAGTTGCAACAAATCAAGACATATCTCAAAATTTTGCAAAAGTAAAATTGGGAAGAAACCGAATTCGAAACAAAAGAACAAGCCTATGAACAAGGTAGATTCAAAAGAAATAAAGAGAGAAATGGAAAAAAATGGAGAAATAAGGAAGAAACTAAGAACAAGGATGAATCAAATAACCTTGTATCTACATTTGGTGCAAATACCTCTTCTAAGGATTGAACCCAGTAATGGTTTCAGGGGGAGCATTCATAGAAAAATCTAGAAAGCCCCTACTATATGAGGTGTCATGCAAAGACACATGGATATGGATGAGAATCTCTATTTTGAAGGCGTTGAAGAAAATTTTGGCAAAAAAGATGCAAATCAGGAAATCTGCAGAGCCCCTCTTGGGTCACAGTGTTTCTCAAAGATAGTTGACTATTTAAAAAATAATAATAAATGAAAAATTGACCTGATAACTTTAGCAGAAGAAGGTATTGGTAGACTAAAGTACAAATGATGATGCCACAAGCAATAAATTATCTTTTTTGATGAAACCCTAAAAGCGACAAGCTAAATAAGAAAGATTGAGTAGTCATTTTCATTATGAAGTGAATGAACTCAGAAATAAAGAGCAACTGAGAAATAAAGAGTTAGGGTTATTGGCAAGTGAAAGTATAGAGAACAAGGCTAAAACAATGGAGTCAAAGGCAATGGTGATATTTAATCCGCACATAAATGAATTGCAAAAATTGAGTAAGTTACTGATTGATGAATTTGATGATGAAAAGATTTGAAATTTCAAGACTTCTCTTTTAGTTGAGAAAATGCAAATGATCAAGAATTTAGGGCACAAGGGTTTAGATATTTGGAGAAAATTTCCATACTTTTTGAATGTGGACATTGTTTAGTTTATCTTAAGCAAAATTCAAGGTGATCAGATGATCTTCAACAAACCCTATGAGATCATGAAGGAAGCTATTGCAGCAATAACAAGATTATGCAATAATGGACCCATTCTAGTAAAGAAGTCAGTAAAGAACAAGGAGGTCAAATCCCTAACTGGGGTAACAAGAGATCAAAGGGAACTTCTAATTCATACTATAATCGACCTAGTGATAAGGTATGCGATATATGGTATTTCATATAAGATTTATTTCAGAAATAGGGAAGGCTCTACTTCGACGATTGTCATTTATGTTGCACATCAAATGGTTAAGAAAGAGGATTTTGATTTGTGTGAGTTACTGAGGAATCAATTAATGGAGAATATAACTATGACAAAGAATGACAATTACCCTTTTTGTTTTGGATCACTGGTTATATATTTGATGATGTATTTTCTAAACTCGTTACCATTGAAAGAAAATGTTGTGTTGAAGTTAGTTATACCAATTGGGAAGTAGGTCTATCGATATTTGGAATGTCTAGCAAAAAAAGAAAAGGTTTGGAAAGAATAATTTGAAAACAATATAAATGTATGGAGTTTTGGCATGATTTCCAATCCAATTGGGATGTCTGAAGTAGGATCCTCCTCTAGAAAGAGGAAAGCAAGAAGAATTATCTCAAGTTCTCCTTTAGAAATAAAGAAGTTGAGGTCAAAGGAAAAGGGAGAAGAAAAATAAGAAAAGATTACAAAAGAAATTGATTTGGCATCAACTGATGATGAAGAAGACTTTACTAAGGAAAAGTTGTTTAAGATTCTTGTTGTTTAAGATTCTTGTGCAATTTGGTGGACTGAAGAAGATTGGAGATGAATGATTGTTACAACCATCATATAAATAGGGTGAGATTACAGATGCCCTGGCTACTTACATAATTCATAATGATATTGACCTAAGTGCTTTATTGAAAGTATTGATTGAGCAGATTGAAGAAAGACTAAGGCACAATCACCTGGTGAAATAGTAGAAAAAGATGAAATTCAATTAGCCATGGAAGAAATATGTCAAAATGTAGAGAATAAATTGACTGAGAGTATAAATGAATTGAAAACCTACATCAAGAGTGTAAACAATGTGTATAGGTATTGTCTTTGATGGCCTACTATTATTGGAAACTACAGAGAAAAAATCAATGCTATTGAGCTTGAACTAAATTCCATTGGAAAAACATATGATATCCTTAATTACAAGGATGGAGCGCAAAAGAAAAGGATCAATTCCTTACAATTTTCAATTGTAGTCATTATGGTATAGAGGGATGGTATTGTCAAGACCTTTTGGAAAGTAAAAGAAATAATTGAACTAAGATTGGAACAACTTTCTGGTCACTTGGTAGAAGCTGAGAATAATGCACAAAATATTGCTATTCTAGATACTCTTCCAGAAACAATTGATTCACTAGTATAGAACAATAGTATTTATTTAAACATTAGGCTAGCAGTGGTTTCTTGGAAGACATATCTTCAAGAATTGAAAGAAAAATACAAGGGGATATTTTAAGGTAGAAGGATAGAGGTAAAGAACCATTTTTTATATCCTTTTTGAAGACTATTTTTTGTTTAAATTTCTTAAAGGGGGAGATAGATATTTTTTGTCATTGATGTCAAAGGGGGAGAGGAAGCATGTGAAAAAGAATGAAAATCATTTCATCTCATCAAAATAATTACAAAGGTTGTTGTTGCTAGCTTTTCACATCTTGTGTTGCCATCAATGACAAAGGGGGAGATTGTTGGAAGTTGAAGCTTGCATAAAATGGTTGTCATTTATGTCAATAGGTTGTCAATGATGTCAATAGGTTGTCATTGATGTCAACACAGTACTGAATGTATGAGTTTTTTAATTAAATCTATTTCCTATTGAAGATGACCATTGTAGGTGGTCTGATGTGTTGGATTTTAGGTCTGGTTTCTATTGTGAAGAAAGCTATGATTTAGATATTCAAAGATTTTAGCCGACTCAGTGTGTGCAATATCTTATGTGGATGTTTATGGTTGACATAAGCAATGCGTTCACATTATATAAGGTCGACCTAATTGAAAAACAAGATATACATACATTTATATAGAGACTCTCTGGGAAGAAAAGTGTGAAGGGGAAAAGGAGACAAGAAAAGAGTGTGATGGTAAGAAAGAGAAAGAAAGAGTATAATAGAGCAGAGTAAGTGAAGCAGGCAAAGATAATAAAGTGTATGATCAAATCAGAATTATTGAGTGATTACTGAAATGTAGTATTATCTATATAGAGCTTCATCTAGAACTGAACTCTACACAAGTAAGGTGTAATCTGTCAATTCACTCTTTTATTTGTAAGCCTTAACTCTTGTATTCAGGTAGTTAGCCATCTTTTGTATCTCTGTGGTAGTGAGCCCTCTAGGTTGTAGCCCTATTGGATAGTGGGTCCTTATTGTAGGAAATGAGCCTCTTTGTAATTGGTTTTGGTATTCTCTATAGTGTGAGTTAATCCTCACCATGGTTTTTCCCTCATTGATTTTTCCATGTAAATCTAGTAGAGAGGCTCAAGATCCCTGTTCACCAAATTAATCCTTTTCTATTTTCCATCAGGAATATAATCAACCACATATAAGCCAAAGGAGAAAATGTAGAAGTCCTTAAAAGGAGAAACCAAAAGATCTTCTTTAAGATGACCATTACCAGTCCACCAATAATCCCAAAAGAGGATACTCCTACTATTACTAAGAACCCATCAAATTCTAGAAGCCACAATGGATCGAGCCTTAACCATGAAGTTCCATAAGGCCGACCCCAAAGGAGGAAAAAATCCTTCCCCAAACGATCTCTAAACTTATCAATACCCTACAAATACTTTAAAGAAAAAATAGAATTCCATTACTTAACACCCAAGAGAAGGTTCCATAACTATTTTTCAAGGAGGGCTAGGTTAAACTCCTTCAATTTCCTTAAACCCAAACCACCTTGATTTTTAGCTCTACACACTTCCTCCCAAGAGAGTAGATGCAATCTACTTTTTTCTTCCACTCTAGACCATGTTGCAAGTATGAAGGTGTTGTCATTGATTTCAATAGGAAGTCTAACTAACTGGTTTTTTCATTGATGTCAACTATGTGTTAAGGAAGTTGTTGCATAATGAAGATGTTGAGAATATTGAGAAAATTGAGAAAAAGAGAAAAATAGGTTGTTGCAGGTTGTGCATGTGTAGTTGAGATATTGAGGAAGTGTTGTGATTACATGGAGCTATCTTTTTTATTATAGTGTTTGGAGATGAGTTGGAACAAATTAATGAGCTGAGATGATGTCTTTGGTACTTGGTTTCCAAGTGCTTTTGAGAAAATTTGATAGACAAAGTAAATAGTGTTGTGCAAGTGTTCAAAGTGTGCTCTGATATTGTGCTCCACATTTATTCTATGTTGATGCTATTCATGTGTGGATCTGATATGTTGTTCATGGTTGTTAGAGGTTTCTATATATAAAATTTGGGTTTTTGGATCATTGTATAGAGTGAGATATTTTCACCAGTGTGTGAACCAATATTTCAATGATGTTTTATGTGGCTTGGGAGAAATGTATTTGCTCCATGTTTCTCCACTATTTGGCTTTAGGTTTATAATATTTATAGCTTTTTGTATTCAAGGTTTCATTTAATTTGGTGTTGTGTGCTTGTGGTGCAGGGGCACCATTGAAAACAATTTGTCAATCAAGGATGTTGTTGAGTAGGCTTTAGGTGGTGATTCTTATGCATTAAATAAGGTCAGGTTGACCATTTATTGTTGAAATGAGTCACGTTAGATGGTAATTAGGTGTTTAGAAGGTCTAGATTTCTAAAATTGCAAAAGTAATGCAAAGTTGTCATATTGAGCAAAAAATGTAAACTTGCAAAAAAGTTGGAAAAGGGCATTTTTTGTGGAATGCCAACAATCTAATCTTTCAAAAGTTAGTTTTAGGCATTGTGTCAGTTAGTTTAGGAGGGAAAATAATATATAGGATGGAAAGAATCGATGTAAGGAGGATTTTGAAGATTTGGAAGCAAAACAAATAAAGAAACCCCTTGTTATTCTTCAAATTTTATGTAAATTCTTACTTTCTCAGACCTGTACGACTCCATATAGTAGCAAATTGATTTAAAAATTGCTTGAATTATTTTGAGGCCTAAATTAACTTTGTTATGCATTGGATTTAAGAGTCTAACATTCATATTGGTGGTAGTTTGAGTTGATTTTATTAGACTTCCTGTGAGTTCCCTATTTTAAGGGTTTTGTTGATTTCAATATGAAATTTGCCCCATTCCACCTTCTATGAAGACTGTTTCTTAGTGGAATGGGTAGTTTCAATTAGGTATAGATGTGTTCTTGGTTCTTAGGTGCTGGGGAGGTCATATGAGGCATTGCGCATGATGCCCTAGAAGAGAGAAAAAAGAGTGATTTCTTGTGAATTTGAGTGGTTTTAGTATGGTGATGCATGAAATAGATTGGGGTAGAAATTTTGGTTGATTGACTGAGTTTTTGTAGAGGTTTTTGAAGGTGTTAGAATTGTTTGTAGGGCTTGAGCAATCCGGGAAGTGTGATTTTCATTAAAGCCCTAAGTTAATTGCTAGAAAAGAGGGTTTCTGGTTTAGGCACCTTGGAGAGTGTGTTTTAGAAAAATAACTTTTGAAATCTTTGGTTTGGTAACTTGTAGAATGTTCCCAAGTAGTTTTACAGGTTGGTAAGAAGTTTGAAACAAGTATCTTTGTAAAATAGACCTAATTTAGGGTCTAGTCAGTGTAGAAACAAGGTTTTGAGGAAGTTGTTTCAAAATAACCTATTGAAGTTTTGAGATATGTGCTTGTACACCCTAATGGGTCCCTGAATTTGTGTTGTTCTTGATCTAAGAGGACCTTCTCTAAAAGATATACCTGATTGAGTTAAATTGGACTACTACAAGGAATTGTGAGAGTTTGATGTGATAGAGAGAATTTGAAGGATTGGTGACTTGATAAGTTGTTGTATTGATTGAAATTGTGTTGATTGGTGTTGCAGACCTCCCTTGATTGACATCAACTTGAGTTTTTTCCTACTCCAAAATAAAAAACAATTAAGTGAAATGCAAGAGAAAAGAACAAAAACAACCACTCAAGATTAGCCTAGGTTGAATCTAAACAAAATAAATGAAACAAGTAATTTTACCTTTTCTAGATGATGCTTTCAGTTGTCCCTTTGTTGAAGATTTGTGTGCTCCTTTGCTTGACCAAATGGCTCTAAATGATGCTCAAAATGAAGTGGATGCAATGGTGGTGTTAGCTAATGGATTGGATGCAAGATGGATGCTCAAAGTGGTTGCAACAATGGTGGATCCAAAGCTTGAATACAAGATGGCTTGAAAAATGACTAAGTGTGAGATAGATTGAGTGATACCCCAAAATGAGACAAAATCCACTATATTTAGGGGAATGTTCTCTAATGGTTGAGATTTATCCAAGGATGGAAGATAAATGGCTAGGATGAGTTGAGAACTCACAAGCCATCACATGAGGACATGTGTCAGGTGAGGTGGAAATGAAGAGGTGATGTGGAAATGGCATGGAAATGAGGTGGAAAAGGTGAGTCTTGTCTCATCTACCCACATTATGGGATGATGTGACAATAGAATAATTTTAAATTCTTCTAAAATATCCCTTGGTTTTGGAGATTTGACCTTGGGATTGGGGAGGAATTTTAAATTGGTCCTTTATTCCTCCAAGAGTGTTGTTTAGAAATAAAGTGGAATTAAAAATTCCACATAGGATGCATGGGGGAAATAAAAAAGGAATTTTAAATTCCTTGGAAGGTGGAGATAACTTCTCCAAATGGAGGAAGTTATTAATAAAGGTTGACCAAGGTACATGCCATAAATGGCATGAGGATTATGTTAGGCTTAATTAATGATTTATGTTGTGCAAATAAAGGATTAAGTAGGATAATGGAGGATTAAAAGCAAGTGGAAAATTATGGAGGATGTGACCCTAATTGTGATTAAGAATGTGCACATCATAATCATGGATTAATCAGACTAATTTGAATTAGGAGAGGATTATGGAGGAAAGGACAGGGAGAGAGAAAGAATGAATTTAAAATTTGATTTTAATTCAATTTGGGAAAAGTGACTAAATTAAATAAATTGGAATATTTATTTAATTTAGAGAATAATAAGGTAAGGCATTTACTTAATCAATCAAACACCTTAGGAGACATTAGGACTAGGATAAAATATTAACCAAATGATGAATTATTTAATTAATATGGTCCAGGGATGCAGGATAGAAGAATATAAGGGAGAATTTGACCATATGGGGGTGGTCAAATTTAGGTGTCTATAGGTGCAGTACAAAGTGAGTTTCATATATCAGTGTGCGAATAAGGTCTACCAGTTGTTCAGAGTTGAAGTATTTGTATGATGCAAGTTTGTATGAAATGTTTGATGAATCTCAACTAGTTCATGGATTATTCTAGATTTTTTTCAAGTGAATTTTCTTATCCAAAAGTTTTGGATTTATTTAAGAGTGTACTTAATGATTATGGTGTTTAGCACAAGTGTTGGCCGACCTTGTGTTAACACTACATGCAAGGCTTGCGAAAATGTTTTGAGGTGTGTTGGGATCTATTTGGGTCCTAATTAAGGATTTATGTGGGTCACCTTCATTCTTAGCCACTGCAGGAATGTTTAGGGTCTGACCCATTTTGAATTTGTAAGTGTAATGGATAGTTACTGTTGTCACATGAAATTGCACCCTGCTGAGCATGAAGCTCAACATTCCAATGACACAATGGAAACAACCTCAAGGTGTGGGACCTTTGCGCATATGATGTTGAATCTCCAGAGAAGGTCAACTTCCTTTTTTATCCTAGTTCAATGTGCTAGTCCAACCCAACACATGAAATCCTACCACTAACAACTCACGAGGAAAAGGGGAGAAGGAGAACATGAAAATGAGAGGGAGGTGATACACCAAGATAGAAAGGTCACTTTTTCTTGACCAAGATTGCACATCAAATCATTGAAGAGGGGCAAGGGGACATTCACAAATCTCTGTTTGGTCCATTTTTAGAGGCATACATGAAGGATAGGGTTTAACATGGCACTGGAAGGAAAGAGGGTTTCAGAACCAGAAATTGTAAACCATTTAATCACAAACATACATGCATGAAATATAATAAAAACTCAGATCTAAATGTGATGACTTACACAAACACCAAAGAGTTGAGGAGAAGAAAACTTGAACAATTCCATTAAAGTGGAGGCAAAAATCCAATCTTTACAATGGCAGAGATGCAAAATGCAAGTCTACAAAAGAAAAACCCTAGAGGAGCCAGAGGAAGAAGAACCCTGAAAAGGAATACATTTTTTGCCTTTATAGATCAAGCATAATTGAGAAACACAAAACCCAACCCTAACCCTAACCATAGTTAGCAATGAAGCCTATGACATGCAAACTTGAGCCATTTGTGAAAAATCGTGCGTAGGGCATGGATCCACCAATAAGTCAACAAGCAACAATAAAAGGCCATGGGCACCCATGAAATCCAATTGTAGAAGGTAAGGGGTGTCATAAATTTCATACTTGAAGCTCTAAAAATAAAATCTATCTGCTCAAATGTCAAATCAAACCTCAAAAATGTCACCTACAAAACATGTCAAAATGTAGGATAGTCGAGGCGTTGGGCCCAAAAAATAACTTTACTAGCCTAGAAAAAAATCGTTTAAAGCCCTAAAAAATGCTTTGTTGGATATTGGGTGTCGAGCTTTAGGCATACCTCTTACCATGTGCTTGGAAAAAGGTGGAAGAAATCACGATGAAGAGAAGAACATCAGGGGTAAGCGAGGAGGCTTACCTTTGAAAATCGAAAGTAAAGGAGAAGCCTTACTCCTAAAAGCTGAAGGTAAGGGAGATGAGATACTTCTTACCAAATAAGGGTAAGAGGTAAAGGGTAAGGCCGAAGGTCGAAACTTGAAAAATTGACACTTAGTCAGATTTTGGAGTTAAGGCATTAGTGAGAAGGAAAATGGAAGGAGAAGGAAGAAAACAAAAGGATCAAAGAAGATTTCATAGGTCGGATAGAAGCCTTACTAAATGTGAAGTGATCGAAAGAGGGAAGAGGGAAGGCCAAAGGACTAAGGCTGAAATCAAATAGAAGAAAAGTGAAAGGAGGGTAGAGGAAAGGGATCGGTAAAGGGTAAGGGGTAAGGCCAAAGGTTGACACCCAAAAAAATTAGAAGAAAATAGGGAAAGAAAGGAGTGATGGAGAAATGAAGAAGGCATGCAAGGTAAGCTAGTAAGAGATAATTTGAAAACCTAAAATTCTAGGACTAAGCAAAATTTAGGAACCTTCAAGGAGAAAAATCATGCAAGATGGCCCATGGAGAATCTCTCTATTTGGTTATAAATGATGGGACATCAAAGGGGGGCATAAAATTCCAAAAGTTTCGTAGTTGAGTAAGAAGTAGGATTTAGTGTCATTATCTACTACAAAGGAAAAATATATTGTAGCAACATCATGTTGTACATAGGTGTTATGGATGAATCAAATATTAAGGATATTAGAGTATCATATGATGAACCTATTTCTATCTTGTGTGATAATTCAAGTGTTATAAATATTTCAAAGAACCTAGTAATGCATTCAAGAAAAAAACATATCTCTATCCGGTATCACTTTTTAAGGGAGACGGTTGTAGGGAATGAGGTGAAGCTAGAGTATGTGCCTACAAAGGATCAAGTTACAAATATTTCCACCAAGGCTCTTCCTAAAGATACTTTTAAGTATCTTCAATAAACATTAGGGGTTATTTCCCCTTCTTTCAACTAGATTCATAAGTTGGTGCATCTATCCAAGAAGCACTTCAAGATAAATTCTTGGTCCTAGACTGATGTTGAAGGCTACCTCTCAAGGGGATTAGGTAGTAATATTTTTGTTTGGTGCAATCAGATGGAACATATCTTGTGTCCCTAAAGGGAGTGTGTAGAAAAGAGCAAGCAATAGAGAAGTAGTGAAGAATGTACAATAGTAAGAGTTGTATGAGAAGAGTAGTTGGGAGAGAGTAGTTGCTTACTAGTGCTTGTGTGTAAGTAGTATCAAAGTGATGTATGTAGATGTCAAAGGGGGAGAGAAAAAATGTAGACTTCACATCCATCTGATATGCTTCACAATATGATACCATTCAAAAATGTAGACTTCACATCCATCTGATATACCTTGAAGTCTTTATGTGCTACAAAATCCAAAACCATTCTAATGGCTTCCATTCTTTCCAACAAAAAAAAAATCTCTTCAAAATCTATTCCTTCCACTTGTGATTGGACCTTACACACAAGTCTAGCCTTATTTCTAACAACTTTTCCATCCTCATTCAACTTGTTCCTAAAAACCCACTTAGTTCCTATCACATTCTTATTTGTAGGTCTTGGGACCAATTCCCAAGTATGTTTCTTCTCAATTTATTCCAACTCTTTGTTCATATCCTTGATCCAATTATCATATTTGCATTCCTTAGCCACTGTTTTAGGTTCCACGTTTGAAAGTAAAAAAAAAATTACATGTTCCTATGTCATAACATCTTTTCTTCTTGTCAACACACCTTTAGTCTTATCTCCAATGATCTGATCTTCAAAATTATTTTTTTGCACATACTTAGGAGTCTTAAGGATCTTTTCCAAAGCTTCTTTATCTTAAACTATCATCTATTTTTCCTTTTCTTCATCTTTTTCTTTTTCATTGCAAGGGGATTCATCATATTCATATCCTTGTATAAATACAGAACTCTATAGTGGTTCTTCATCCACTTTGAAACTTGCACTTTCAAAAATATTTTTCAACCATTTATTATAGCACCAGTAAGCTTTGATCTTTGTAGAGTATCCAAGGAAGATTCCTTCATCAGATCTTGCATCAAACTTTCCTAAGTTTTCTTTATCTCTTCTAATATAACATTTACTTCCAAACAATCTGAAGTATTTCATAGTAGGAGGTTTTCCATACCATAACTCATAAGGAGTCTTTGAACTATTCACTCTTGCTTGACCTCAGTTAAGAATGTAGATTGAAGTATGAATAGCTTCTCTCCAATAGACATCTAGTAGATTTGCTTCCTTCATCATAGTTCTTACTACTTCTTGAATAGTTCTATTCTTCCTCTCTACAACATTTTATTGAAGAGTTCAAAGAGCTAACAAATGTCTATTGATTCTTTGATCTTCACAAAAACTATTCAACTTATTTGAACTAAACTCACCACCTCTATCAGATCTTAAGCACTTTATTTTCATGTCCATTTCATTCTCAACCATAGAATTAAATACTTTACACTTATCTAGAGCTTCTAATTTTTCTTTCAGAAGTGTCACATAAGTCATTCTATAATAATCATCAATCAATAACATAAAATACCTATCACCTTGAGAGCTTCTTATTCTAGTAGGTCCACATAGGTTTATAAGCACCAACTCCAAAGGACCTATAGTAGAATATTCCTTAGTCTTGAAGCTTTTCTTTTTCTTTTTCTTTCCAAACTAACATTCCTTACAAATTACATTGATAGGCTTTGTAATCTTTGATAGATCTCTCATAACATTAGTAGAACTGATCTTTACTAGGATTTCAAAATTGATGTGACTAATTCTTTTATTCCATAGCCAACTTTTATTAATTTGAGAGATAAAGAACTTAACACGACCACTTTTGAGCTGATAAACATTACCTTATGTCCTTGTCCCTACAATAACCAAAGTTTCGGATCTTCCTTTTATAATTTCACAACCATCATCTTGAAACACAAGATTGTATCCTTTGATACACATTTGTCCTACACTAAGAATATTATTTCAGAGACCCTTGACATAAATAACATCATCTGTTTTATGCTTTCCATCAAAACTAATTGAACCTTTTCCATAGATCTTAGTACATGTATCATCACCAAAATTAATAAGACCACCATCATACTTCTAAAGTTTAACAAACTTACTCTTATCACCTATCATATGATTTGAGCATGGACACTATCAATTATCTAGAAATTCCTCTCTTCTCTTGCATGAAAATAATCACCATAGTTCCTTCAATGTTATGACCTATAATCAAAGCACTTTCCTTCATACATCTTTCAAAGTTAGTAGAATTATTTCCAAATTTTAGAGCCATGAATAAGAATTCATCACTATCATCATCAAGATAGTCTGATTCCTCATCAACAGATACACCATTGTTATTTTCAACGTAATAACTCTTCTTGACAAATTTTCCTTCATGATCCTTAGGTTTATCATTTGAAACTCTAATTGAACATTTAGAGGCACAATGACCTATCTTTCCACAATTGAAACACTTAAAGAGTAACTTACTTCTATTTTTTCTAGTGCCCTTTTTCAATCTTCTTACAAAATTTTCTTCCACGTCATCAAGATCATCCAAATCTAATTCATCATTTTTCTCTACTTTGCTAACTTTAAAAGCAGTTTCTTTTTTTGTAGCATCTTAACCAAAATATCTTAATTCATAAGAAAATAAAGCACCAAACATCTGGCCTCTAGAATAATTATCCAAATTTTGAGCTTACTCAATAGTAGAAACTTTAGAACTATAAGCTTTAGGAAGAGTTCTTAATACCTTTTTCACAACTTCACTTTCTTCCATCTTACCAGCAATACCATTGATGGCATTGAAAACTTCATCCACTCTAAGCATGTAGGCAATAATATCTTCATCTTCAAACATCCTTAGGGTTTTAAATGTGTCTTTGTAGTTTTACATCTTCGCTTGCTTGAATTTATCATCTCCTTCATAAATTCTCTCCAACTTTTTCTGAATCTCTTATGTAATTTTGAGACTTATCACCTTCCTAATTTTTGAATTATAAAGTCTACTCAATATAGTGTTGAGATGATGGATTGCATAGCCCCTGAAGCTCCGGAATCTTCAATGTAGGACTTTAGCCATGAAAGATAATCAACCACAAAGAGAAGTGTTGCAACAATGGAATGCTGATTAAAGATTCTATTGATAATATGATTGATATGATATCGATATGATATGTTACAAATGAACAAGATGCCTGATTAAATAGGCAAGAATTAAACCCTAATATGCATGAGATGTTGCCAAGTGTCTTGATTAGACAACATGTGACAACATGTGAACCCTATCTAGATGATCATTAAATGATGAGATAAGTTCTAGAAGGAATCTTATCCCACCAAACAAGGAAAGGAATATTATCCCATTTATTAAATGATTGCAACCTAGGACTAAATGATTAAATGCAAGACCTAAGTTAACTTATGTTAGTGTAATAATTAATTAATTAATTACACCAACACCCCCCCATAAGTGCAACTTAGGGAGGAAAATGCAATGATTATGCAAGATGATGATGGGTCTCGGCTACGAGGCCATGTTAGGTACCCATGTACATGAAGATGCAGAAGATCTCCCACAATCGGAGAAAAGGGGAAAACCTAGTAGGAACAAAACCCCTCTCCAAAAAAGGAGATGAAAAAGAAAAAATGTGAGATAGGATGGGAAGGATGGAGGACTCCCAAATACCCCCCAAGGACACCATCTGTCACATGGATACAAGAGAGAGACTAGATAGCCCCCCAAAAGATGTGATCACCTGCAAAGAAGGGAAGTGGTTGAAGACAAAATAGAATCCAATGTCAACAAACAACTTGTCTCCCTTTCGGAAGAAACAAAACCAACTGCAAGTGCAAAGATGCTTCCCATTCTAGATAGGAATTGAAGGAAGGAAGAATGAACATGGATGATGATGTCTCTGAACATTGCTCAAATGTCTCCATGTCAGAAGATGAAGATTCCACAATCAATGAAGAGAGTGACAAACTAGGTCGATGCAGAAACTGATGTTGAACAATATCCAAAGATGAAGATAGGATGAATATAATGGATGTGATGGAGAATGGATTGCCCCCTGAATGAAGTGTCCTCAAAACCACTAAAGGAAGCTTGATGCAGATCCAATGGTTGATGCTGAAGAAACTGCAAATCCTGAATGGAATAACAGGGAAGAAGTCTTGGATAAGAAATCTCTGAAGAGAAATCAAGTTCCTCCAAGATAGTCTCTGGATTCCCAATCAAGGTCGAGACAAAGGAACGAGGAGACTCAAAAAAACTCTCCAAAGCCAAATCTGAATAGAGGAGTGATACCCCCTCAAGAAGGTCCTCCAAACCTATAGAAGTAGCCAAGTCAGTGATACTTGAAACAAAGCCATCTTGTGATAGCAAGTCTAGAAAATGAAATGTGTCCTGATGAATGATGATGGTGGAAGCCTCAATCAATGATTCTGGACAAGGAATCACTGAATGTGAAGGGATACCAACTGTCTCTGATGAAGAAGAAGCATCGAAAGGAACCTTGTCAACCTCTTTGGAAAGATCAAGGCAATCAACTTCCTACACAACAATATCATGATGGGGTACTTGATTTGAAGAATGACATTCTGAACCATGATCATCGGGGAATGGTGGAGTATCTAAATCTCCATATAGCTCCCAAAGCTTAATCCAAAGAATGTGAGGGAAATCACAATGATCAATAGCATTCAAAACATCAGAATCAACTTGCATAGCAATGATCTCGATGACAATGTACCTACTACAACACCAAGCAAATTTTTGAACACCTTCACTTGGACAGGGAACTATGCCATATAGATGAGGCAATAGATGAAGTGACTGAAGATGGTGGCAGATCCCATCTCGCCATTGCTGATAGTTACCCTTATGCAACATAACCAAAGAAGGAGAGTAATATGCAAGCCCCATAATGAAATTTTCTCAAAGAAAACAAAGAAAATGACCTTCAACGACAAATAGAAGACTTCCAAATAGATATGCAACTGAGAATATTCCTCCGAGATCAAGAAATTCTTCTTCAATCTTCAGGATGTCTCAAGAATAAAAAAACCAAAAAAAAAGGATGCCTGGAGCTGAAACCAAAGAAGGTGATTGGACTAATAAAAAAAAACACTGAAATATCTCTTGAATGCCGCTGGAATCTCCAAAATCTGACAATCTAATGTGAAGATATGTGCTTCTAAGTCTAGAATGGAGGGTTGACTTCAGTTGACTTAAAAAATTTATAGCAGAAAAATCCTGCAAAATGGATGGAACCACTGGATAGTGCTCTGAATTCTTTTTCCATTGATATCTTGTTTGCAAATTTTTGATATTGTGGCACGAAGATATGGCCCTCAGAAAAAAATTGCAATTTGAATGGAACTGGCTAACTAGGCGCAAAAAATATAGCACCTGGGGCTAAAAAAAATTTGGCCCCCGATCGCTGATATGACCGAGGGGCTATCGACAGTTAAAAAAAAGTGCCACTAGATGGGCGGCGGCGGAGTGACTGCAGGGTGGCAGATAGTGGTGGCTTAGCCGGCGGAAGGATGCACCGCCGGAGACAAGCGAAGCCCACAATTGGTGATGGAACAGTGGCGGGGGCTTCGTTGTTAGCAGTCGGAGTCTGCAGTTGGCGGTCGGTGGAGGCCGGAGATCGGTAGTCGAAGCCAATGCCAGGAAAATAGAGAATGATCATCGGGGAGTGAACGACCGGTGAAGTCAGTGGATGATGTGACCGGTGACAGTTGGTGGGCCGACAGTAGGTGACTCAGAGGTGACGGAAGCCTATCAGAGTCCACAGACCGGCGACGGGGCTTTTATTTTTTGAATATTGCAAGATAATTTGCAATTCAAAAAATAAAAGAAATGCCGATAATTTATATGCAAAAAATATTTGCAGAAAAATAAAATGCCGACCGGTGAAAAAATCAAACCGAAAACTATAGCCACTGATGGAAATTTTTCAAAAACCTTATGCTGACCCTGTAATATATTTGCAGGTCGAGCTTTGTAGAATGGATTTATGCCAAGAACTATATAAAAAATGCCCAGAAAAATAGCTAGAAATTTTTTTGATTTTTCTAAAAAAAAATTTCCTTGATGGAGGACTGAAAAGGGGATTTTTTCTTGCAAAATTGTATGGATAGTACAAAAAAATTGCAAACCCTAGATAATACCTCACAGGATCCCGATTGAATCTACTTAAATTTTGACAAATGAATAGGTGATCTATTGGTTTTGAGGCCTTCTGGATGCAATGGAGAGGTCGGAGAGAGCCTGATCTGCACCAGAAATCAACTTGGCTCCTGGGTAGAGCCAACTAGCCTGCAACATAAAACTCCAAGCTTGATTGAATCTTACACTCCAAACTTCCTGGATCTAGGGTTGATGTTTCAATGGACTAGCTCTGATACCATGTTGAGATGATGGATTGCACAACCCCTGAAGCTCTGAAATCTTCAATGTAGGACTTTAGCCATGAAAGATAATCAACCACAAAGAGAAGTGTTGCAACAATGGATGTTGATTAAAGATTCTATTGATAATATGATTGAGATGATATTGATATGATATGTTACAAATGAACAAGATGCCTGATTAAATAGGCAAGAAGTAAACCCTAATATGAATGAGATGTTGCCAAGTGTCTTGATCAAACAACATGTGACAACATGTGAACCCTATCTAGATGATCATTAAATGATGAGATAAGTTCTAGAAGGAATCTTATCCCACCAAACAAGGAAAGGAATATTATCCCATTTATTAAATGATTGCAACCTAGGACTAAATGATTAAATGCAAGACCTAAGTTAACTTATGTTAGTGTAATAATTAGTTAATTAATTACATCAACATATAGCATTCCTTTCTTTTCCATTTTTCTCATATTTCTTGATCTTATCATCACTTGTTGGACCAACAATAGGCATAGTATATCCTTTTTCAACTAATTTCCAAACACCAAATCCAAGAGAGACCATAAAAGATTCCATCCTAGATTTCCAGTAAGCATTATTCATTCCATAAAATCTAGGAGCTTTAACACCCTTCCTGTGTGCCATCCAGATCTACCTCAAGCGGTTAAGTTTTCTCCAAGAACCACAACTCTTATACCAATTTTTAGATGCATAGGACAATTGAGAGGGGAAGGTGAACTAGTTGTACACTAAAAGCATTCAATCCTTCATTAACTTTCAAACCCTCATCACACTTTAAACTCTCAGTATGCATTAGTAGAACATAAACATGTGAAACAACAATGCAAACACAACCATACACAAGAGAACACTTGATTTACATGGAAAATGCTAAGGAAAAACCATGGTGAGGATTAGCTCACATATATAACTAACAACACTGAATACAATTAGGCTCACTGCCAAGGGCTCACTACCTAGAAAAAGAAGAAAGGCTCATTGTTGGAAGGCTTACTTCCAATAAGAAAAAAGAATAGAATAACTTGTTAAAGAGAGGTTCAATATCTTAGAGCAATAGGATAAATCCACCACTACAACTTTTCACCATCTACAACCTTTGACTCACTGCTTCCAGCAACTTCAAGTACAATGAAAATGTAGACACCTTTTTCTCACTACATCCAAAGTCATAGGCATTTAATATCACACTTAGATCACCACACTTTATCAAATTCACATCTCTTGCACTTTCTACACATCAACACAAACTCCATCTTGCATTTATACCATCTATGACCTCAACAATCTCAATTAAATTGGCCTCAATGAAACATATGCACCTCAAACATGTATCAAAAAGATAGGTCAACACCAAGCATTTCCTTGGTAGAAAGAAGTGAAGGAAGACCATGCCAAGGGTTAACTAAGACCCAAATTGATGTAAGAGCATCCTTGGTTCTTGGAAATCTTGCATCAACCAAAAATATTTTCTTTCAGTTTTTGTTTTGTTCTTGTTCAATTCCTATTGGTGGATTCGTCATATTTGCTCACTAGATCTCATGGATCTAAATTATCATTGTGGACATGTTCATTTTCCTTATTCCAATATTTGAGCATGATTGGATCTTTTTTTGGAAATTTATCGCTTCTGGATTTTATGATAGTTTCCTGAACCGACACCAGAATAATTTTCAAACCTAACAACTAGTTTGATCTCATGGATCTTTCCTGTGGCTTGAGGATCTTGATGCTATAATTTTAACTATTTTTTGGAGTGTCCCTAACCTTGATTATAGGTCTACACTTCATCCTATGCATTCACTGAGGAGTAATTCAAATTTGATGTGACTTATTCATGCACCTGTTACATTTTATTTTATTGGAGATTGTAATGATATTTGGTTGACATGGATGATTCTAGATCCCTGGATGTGATATAAATCATTGTAATAGATTATTAAGAAGGTAGTTAGATAGAATATTAGATTTAAGATAGAATATTTTGCTCGAATTAAGGAGCATATAGGAATGTTGTATTGTTGAACATGTTATATCAGGCCTGTGAGCCGAATCTGTAAGTGCAGATGTTGTCGGCTGATTGTAATTGAGATTTCTATTAATGAAAATGTTCTAATTTGTATTTTCCTCCATATTTCATGTTGATTTTATTGTGTGACTTTTGTTGCACAGTCCAGATTGTTCTCTTTGAGGACCCTCCTACTGTGGTTGCACCAGATTGGTATCAAGGTGAGATTCGATCTATGAGAGATTGCCAAAATTCACTGAGTCTTGTTGAAGATTTTTTGTGGGGTGGTGGATTGAGGATCTGACCTGCAATTGCAAAGGACTTGTGTAAAGATGGCAGGAAGAAGAAATGTTAGAGGAAATAGAGCATGTGGAAACGTAGACCTATCTTTAATGGAGATGTTGAGAGGAATTGTTGCTATATTAGATGCAGTTGAAATGGCCCACAGGAGAGGTCAACTAGTTGATTAAGAAGGAGGAAGAGAAGAAAATTCTGGGTTGGAGTAGGGAGAAGAGAGGTTCATAAGAGCCCTAACTAGAGTGAATACAAAACCACATTTCAATCCATCAGAATATAATGGTAATTTGGATTCAAAAGAATTGCTTGATTGGATAACATAGATGGAAAAATATTTTGATTTTGAAGGTACCACTGAAGATAATAAGGTGAATTTTTCTTGTACAAAGTTGAAGGGACATGCATCCCTTTAGTGGGAACATTTGCAGACAAATAGATAAAGAAGAGGAAAGGAGAAGATAAGATGATGGGATCAAATGGCGAATAAGTTGAAAATGAAGTTTATGCCTACAGATTATCAGATCAATTTGTTTCAGAAGTTACAAAATTTGAAGCATAAGGAGTCAAGTGTGACAGAGTACACTGAAGAGTTCTACAAGTTGAATATCATATCTAGACATTCAAAGGAGGAGATTGAGCAAGTAGCCAGATATGTGAATGGTTTGAGGTCGTCTATATAGGGTGGGATTAGTTTGATCAAGTTGCAAAGTGTGGATGAGGCATATCAATGTGCCCTAAAAGCATAAGAGAACCTAAATAAAAGACATGAGCAAAGACAGAGAGGAAGAGGTGGAAGATTTTAGAGAGGAATAATTTTTACTGGAGGAGGAAGAGGAAGTTTTGTAGATCAGAATAAAGATAAGGAAGTTAGTAAGAATGATAATTTGTACTATAGAGGTGATGTAAATTCTTACCAGAGAGGAGAATACGGTGGCTACCAAAATGAGGGTTATAGAAAAGATAATGGAGGGCATGAGAAAAGAGTATTCAGGGGAACTTGTTTTAAGTGTGGTGGAGAAGGACATAGAGAATTTGAATGCAATCAAGGAGAGACAAGCAGAAATGCAAAGAACAATAGAAGAACAATCTTTGTTGAGGAAGATCATGTCAAATCATCTAACAAACTGGAAGATGAAGAAGTGTTGGTGAATAGAAGAGTATTGTGTCAAGGTGTGTTGGAGCAGGAGCCGTTATAGAGAAAGAATTTGTTTCGGACTAGATAGAAGGTAGCTAGTAAATGTTGCAAAGTGATTGTTGACAATGGGAGTTTTGAGAACTTGGTTTTTGAAGAAATGGTGACCAAATTGAAGTTGGAAAGATGGAAACACCTAAAGCCTTATTAGATAGCATGGATTGAAGATGAGCATAAGATATTGGTAAGTGAACAATTTTTGGTAAAATTGAAGATAGGAAATTACCATGATGAAGTTTTGTGTGATATCATGCCTATGGATGTATGCCATGTTTTGTTGGGAAGGCCTTGGTAGTATGATAGATAGGCTATTCATGATGGAAAGAAGAATACATATACTATTGTTTCCCTTGGAAGATGTTCTTAGAGTTAAGGTTTGTACGAGTGATAAAATTTGTTTATTTGATGGAAGGAGATTTTTGGATGGATTGAGACATGAGAACTTTTGTTATGCCTTGGTTCCTAAGAAGGCTAAATATTTGAAGCATGTGGAAGAACAACTAGATGAGATAAAGGATTTGTTGATAGAGTATGAGGAGATCATTTCAGACAATGTACCTGATGGATTACCACCTGTGAGGAGTATTAGTCATTACATGGATCTGATTCCTAGAGCTAGTTTTCCTAATAAAGCAACACACTGGATGACACCTACAGAGAATAAAGAATTGAATAGAAAATTACAAGAATTGTTGAGAAAGGGTTTGATCCGATAAATTTTAAGTCCTTGTGTAGTACCTATTTTGTTAGCACCTAGGAAGGATGGAGAATGGAGGATGTGTATAGAGACTACAGCCATAAACAAGATCATGGTGAAGTATAGATTTCCTTTGCCTCAGATGGATGACATTATGGATTGTTTGAGTGGGGCCAAATACTTTACAAAAATAGATTTGAAGAGTGGATATCATCATATCAGAATCAAAGAAGGGGATGAGTGGAAGACAACATTCAAGACAAATGAAGGATTGTATGAGTGGTTGGTGATGCCTTTTGGACTAACAAATGCACTGAATACTTTCATTAGGTTGATAAATGAGGTATTGAAGAAATTTTTGGGTAAGCTTGTGATTGTTTATTTGGATGACATCTTGATTTCCAGTAAGAGTAGAGAAGAACATTTGTTTCATATAAGACAAGTTTTGCAGAGGTTGAGAGAAGAGAAATTGCTAATAAACATTAAGAAGTGTAGTTTCATGAAGGAAGAATTGGTATCTCTAGGATTTGTGATATTTGTGGATGGATTGAAGATGGATCCTAAGAAGGTAAGAGAAATTGTTGAATGGCATACACCAAATAGAATTGGAGAGGTAAGATAATTTTATGGATTAACTAGTTTCTATCGAAAGTTCATTAGGAATTTCAGTTCTATTTCAGTCCTATGAAAGAAAAATGAGAGGAGATAGGAAGGATTTTAGATAGACATCTGGAGCAGACTAAAGTTTTGAGTTGTTGAAATAGAAGGTGACTGGGTAGCCTATGTTGGCTTTACCAAACTTTAGTAAGGTATTTCAAGTAGATTGTGATGAAAGTGGAAATGCAGTTGGAGCAGTGTTAAGTCAAGAAGGAAGACTAATAGCTTATTTCAGTGAGAAGTTGAATGATGCTAGGAGAAGATATTCAGTGTATGATCAGGATTTTTATGCCATAGTTCAAGCCTTGAAGAAGTGGAGACATTACTTGTTGCCTAAGGAGTTTGTGTTGTATACAAATCATCAAGCATTGCAATATTTGAACAATCAAGGTAAGTTGAATCAGAGACAACATGAGATGGGTGGAATTCTTGTAGAGTAATATTTTTTTCTTGAAACATAGGAGTGGAAAATCAAATAGAGTTGTTGATGCTTTGAGTAGGAGAAGGAATTTACTGATAAAGATGAGAGTGGAGGTATTAGGATTTGATGAATTAAAGAACTTGTATGAGGAAGACCCAGATTTTGCAGAACCTTGGAGAGCTTGTAAAGAACCAATTTTGGAGGATAGGAGTCAGTGGTTGGATTATTTCATTTAGGAGGATATGTTATTCAGAGGAAATCAGTTGTGTATACCCTAGAGTTCAATGAGGGATAACGTGGTGAAAGAAAAGCATTGTGGGGGATTGGTAGGACATTTTGGAGTTGATAAGTCAATAGCATTGGTAAGTGAGAATTATTTTTGGCCACAAATTTATAAGGATGTTAGGAAATTTGTGCAAATTTGTAGAGTTTGTCAAGTTGCAAAAGGTAGTAGTTAGAACATTGGATTGTATAAACCTTTGATAGCTCCAGAGAGACCTTGGGAGGATATTAGCATGGATTTCATACTTGGTTTGCCAAAGACACAAAGAGGTAATGATTATACATTTGTGGTGGTGGATAGGTTTTCTAAAATTGCATATTTCATACCTTGTAAGAAGGCAATAGATGCAGTACATGTAGCAGACCTATTTTTCAGAGAAGTGGTCAGATTGCATGGATTACCCAGGAGTATTGTTTCAGACAAAGATACAAAGTTTGTTGGTTACTTTTGGAGGATACTTTGGAAGAAGTTAAAGACAAATTTGAAGTTCAGTTCTACTTTTCACCCATAGTCTGACTAGCAGATAGAGGTAGTAAACAAGAATTTGGGGAATTTGCTGAGATGTTTAGTTGGAGAGAAGACTAGAAGTTGGTATTTAATACTTGCACAAGCAGAGTTTGCTTACAATAATTCAATGAACAAAAGTACTGGAAAGAAACCTTTTGAGATTGTTACTAGAGTTCATCCTAAAGGTATATTAGAGTTGAGGGACATCAGTATGGAAGATAAAAGAAGTGAAAAAGAAGAGAAATTTGCATAACATATGAAGAAAGTGCATACACAAGTGAAGGAGTAGTTGGAAAATATGAACCAAAAATATAGGGAGAAAGAAGATGAGAAGAGAAGACATAGGGAGTTTGAAGTTGGAGATGAAGTGATGATGTAATTAAGGAAGGAAAGATTTCCAGTTGACACATACAATAAGTTAAAGATGAGGAAGTTTGGACCTTGTAAGATCTTGAAGAAATTTGATTTAGGAAATGCATATGAAGTGGAGTTACCAGATGACATGGGCCTATCACCTATATTGAACATTTCAGATCTACACCAGTACAATGAAGCCGAATTCAATGAAGAAAGTAAAGAAAAATTGAAGAATTAGTTTCCTAAACAATAATTAGATGAAATTGAAGAGATTTTGGATATTAGAGATGGGAGGAAAACTCGTGGAAGATAGTACAAAGAATATCTTGTGAAGTGGAAAGGTAGACAAGTGGAGGATTCTTCTTGTATTTCTCAGGCTAAGGTAGACTATCTCGGTTTTCCGTTAGCCCCAACAAAGTGAGGGACTCACTTTTCAAATAAGCCAGGATGTCTGATGTAGGAGCATCCTTGGTTCTTGGCAATCTTGCATCAACCAAACATATTTTCTTTTAGTTTTTGTTTTGTTCTTGTTCAGTTCCTATTAGTGGATTCATCATATTTTCTCACCAAATCTGGTGGATCTACATTTTCATTGTGGACATGTTCATTGTCCTTATTCCAAGATTTGAGTGTGAGTGGATCTTTTTCCAACAAGTTATCGCTTTTGAATTTTATGGTAGTTTCTTGAACCGACATGGGAATAATTTTCAAACCTAACAATTAGTTTGATCTCCTAGATCTTGACAGTGTGATTTTAACTGTTATGTGGAGTGTCCCCAACCTTGATTATAGGTCCACACTTCATCATATGCATTCACTGAGGAGTAATTCAAATTTGAGGCCGACTTATTCATGCACCCATTACATCTTCTTTTATTGGAGATTGTAACGATCTTTGGAAGATGCGAATGATTCTAGATCCATGGATGTGATATAAATCACTATAGTAGATTATTAGGATGGAAGATAGACAAAATATTAGATTTAAGATAGAATACTTCGCTCAAATTAAGGAACATATAGGAATGTTGTATTGTTGAACATGTTATATCAAGCCTATGAGCCAAATTTGTAAGCCTAGATGTTGTTGGCCTATTGTAATTGAGATTTTTGTTAATGAGAATGTTCTAATCTACATTTTCCTCCATATTTTGTGTTGCTTCTGTTGTGTGACTTTTGTTGCACGGTTTGGATTGTTCTCTTTGTGGACCCTCCTATCATGGCTACACCAAAAATATACATCGCCACACTACTCAACACATCCACAATCCATGAGGTACCTCTACAAATAGCACTAGCACTCCAGGTTGGCCCAACCTGAACTAACACTACAAGTGACCACATACATGCCTCTCTAGGTCTAAAAATAATATACAGACCACACAAAAATAATTCACAACATCCACACAACATACCAAAATACTTTAGTATCATCAAAATATTATACATTACTACCTCAACCACTTGAAATAAAGATTACTTTCATTTTGTGTAACCAAACACACTGCTACTGAACTGCAATATAAGAATTGAACTTGTGGAGCAACACAACACTAGAAAGTCCAAGGGAAGATAAATATAGACAATATAAGCATGTTCCAAAACCCACAAGACAAGAAACCTCATTGTGGAGAAATGCAGTGCAATCTCATTTCTCCCACACAACCTTCTTCACAGACAGGAAAATTGTCAAACACAACTTCCATAGTAGAATGATCTATAACCTGAAACTTTGGTTATAACACCTCTAAACACCTTGGATCATCATATCCATACTACGTTATCATATCTTCAACCATGAAGAAATGTGAAGCACAACACTGAAAACACCTTTGTCACACTGCACATTCTTTTATTTAAATTTTCTCAAAAGCACTTGGAAACCAAGTGAACTTACTATGAATGCAACACTTATACATCACAACCATTCAAGTCATCAATGATAATACTGATGATAACACCACAACACCTTCTTATCAAACCAAAACACATCCATACTAGCACTAGTACTAGCAACAATAATAACACCACCAACAAATCTAACACTAACAAACTTCAATAATCTCCATATTGTTGACATCAATGAGAACACCAACAATATACTAGCAACAATAGTCTCCACATCCTTTGTCTTGGATCTGTACATTATGTTCTTGAAAGGATATGGAAGGATGTGAATATTTGGATAGTAAGGTGGGATCAATGTGAAATAGTGGGAAAAGGGGGAATCCAAAAAATGGTGTCCTAGGTCCTTCATACAAAAAGAGCTAAGGAACTAATGATTTCCCTCTTCCCAAAATTTCATTGAAACTAAGAGATTGCAAAGTGTAGAGATTAAATTTCAACCCTAAGGTGAACCAATTAGACCTAAATATTTGGTTTCTTAGGACATTAGGATTTGGAACTAAATGGAACTAATTTGATCCAACTAAACCTATGGAAAATATGACCTGGGTGATAAAATGTGATGGAGCTCTCCAAAAAATTGCAATTTCTAAGTAGCCCATGGAAAAATCAGCACATTAAGCCTTGTCCCCATGGTTTGGATAAGGTTTTGTCTTTAAAACCCTTTGTTATTCTAATTCCATGATGACTTGCCTTGCCGGTTGTCAGTTTTCCAAGTTTTCACTTGAGCCATCGTGTCCATTGTGCCACTAGCCCCTTCAGCTTAGAGCATTGGTCATCCAGTCTATTGTTGACCTTAATATTTTCCTAAAGTCAGGCTTTAATATTTTTCCCCTGAATGATTTAGGCTTAAGTCATTCATCTGTGAGGGTTAAATCACTATTGGCCTAACAATGGCCCCTTCTTTAATGCTAACCTTGTCGTATGTGCAGGTATGGAGGTTCGTGACTGCAGGAAGTGATCTTGGCTGCACCTCGCCAGCTTGTGGATGTTAAGTTCTGGTCAGTTACACAGTGTGAGGTTAGTGAGATAAGGACATGTGTCCTTGTACAATCATGGGGCCTGATCTCCACTATCATTCCTACCACCAGTGTTGGATGTGTGCAAGAAGTTGAGTCCACTTTTTGGCCAAAAAGTGGAAGTGTTTTCCCTGATTTTCAGTATTTGACACATTTGACCTTAAAATTTGAAGCACTTAGAGATGAAATCTTTTAAAAAGTCACTAATCATAAAATGTAGTGCTCGGAGTCTAGTTTCCAAATATGTAATTTATTTCAATACCTAGATTGTACAAATTGAGTTTCAATAGGCATTTCAAAAAACCACTGTTTAAAAGTCATTTTTTTTTACCATACCATGCACGTGTATGACATCCATATTTTGACTTAAATTATAGTATTTTTCTAAATCCTTTTGGGAAAAATTTTATGACTCACTGAACCTTGCTCTTGATTTTTTTTTGTAATTTTTTATTGAATATTTTTTTATTGTTAATTTTTTATTAGGTAGATTTGTCGTTTTGAAAAATCGTCATGTACGACATGCATAAGATGACCTAAACTTATCATTTTTTGATTTTTTTTCAAATTGAAAAGAATTGTCTGAAGTTTTCTCTCGTGCAATCCGCTTTGTCAAAATGTTATGTTGATCAAAAGTTATTAAAATAGTAAAAACTCGATATTTAAAGTTTATGGACCAATTTTATTAGAAATTAATTGAAAAATAGAAAAAATAATTCAATTGCAAAACAAATTACATATTTAGAATCTGCATTGTTTGATCTAAAATGGGTTTTAATTTCGTCAGAAATTTTTTGAAAAAAGGTCGCCAGCCATGTCCAAAGTTGATAATTTTCTTTGACATTGTTAGGGCCTTCAATTTGCAGGTCAAACCAAGTTGAAGGCTTAGGTTGGGACTTCCAAAGCTTTTCCCAAACCAAAAACCTTGGCAAAAACCCGCCCACGATGCAAAACAAAATTCAAATTTAAAAAAATGGGATCTTGATTATAAAACGGGATCCCGTTTAGTAATAAACGGGATCCTATACTATAATCGGGATCTCGTTCCCATTTTGACCGTTGCAAAGGTAACGGGATCATGTTGCCTTTACAACGGGTCCGACACTCAATTTGAGTGAACGGGATCCCGATTATAGAGCGAGATCCCATTTATTTGTAAACGGGATCCCGTTTTGCAATCGGGATCCCGTTTAATGATAAGCAGGATCCCGTTTTATAGATGGGATCCCGTTTATTTTATTTAAAAATACTGTGCACAATTACTATCAAGTCTGCAACTTTGCAACTTCACATGTACGGCTGAGAGCACTAAAAATCAATTATTTTTCATAAGTTATTGTATTTAGAGGTGGTCAATTTGATTTTTGGTTGATTTTATCAAAGGGAGCATCATCTATGCCATTTTTGAAGTGAAATTTGCAATATGGATTGAATTTTTCAAAGGAAGCATGAAGAAAACAATTTTTAAAGTGGAATAGTGGTAGTTTTCTATTTGTTTTGAGGAACACAAGAGGAAGAATTTTGCCATAATAGGTATTCAACTTCCAATTTGGATTGAATATTTTAAAGTATTTCACTATTAACATTCATTTGTGCTTGAGAATTTTATAATTATGGGAGATAAATTTCATAATAAGAGAAGAAAGACATTGACTCCTCAAGAAGTTGAAGCAAATAAAGAAAAAGAGAGACACAGAAAAAGAGAAAGAAGAATGAGAATAAAATCAATGAACGATGGTGGAGCAACCAATTCAACAACTATTGAAGATGAAAACATTGAGGATACCATGGTTGTAGATGAAGCCAATTTGCAAGGAGTCAATTTGGAGAAGAATATGATTATACAAACAAGTCCTACTATGTCTTCAAATCCCTCTTTGAATGCTATGGAGAACGTTTCAATATGCACAAATCCAGGTACGTCTTTAAATCCACATGTTAGTGAAATAGTAAATTTGTATGTAGAAGATTTACAAGATGTTGGATATAATGATGTTGACATTGACTATATTCAAAGAGATGAAACTTTTATACACTTGTTGAAACAAAAGAAAAATCTTTTTGTTGCAAATGAAAATCAAAATGATCATTTCAAAAATAAAACAAACCTATGTTTTGATGAAATGAAAAATGAATGAAACCGCTACCGATGAAAATGAAAATGAGAACCGCTTTTGTTAATAAACAAGATGAAATGAAAATGAAACCGCTTTGTTGATAAAAATGTGGAAAATAAAACTGCTTTGGATGAAAATGAAGATGAAAATCTAGAATGTGATGTTGAATTTAATGAAAATACTTTTTAAAATTGGAAGTGGTGTTTTCGATAATGTTCCCGGATCACTTTGGAGGCAAATAAGAACACATGTGAATAGAATATACACCGAATTCTTTTATCGTAGAAATATTGCATTTCAATGTCAACTAATGATGCAATTGATGAGAATGCAAAAAATGAGGAAAGTAATGAAAATGTTAGGCTTTTATGTTAAACCAAAAAGAAAAGATCAATCATTAAAACATGCTATGTCTATTGTTGCTAGTGCCATTCAATCTATTGGGAAAAATAGTCGATCTAAAGATAAAAACGCAGGAAGAAGAGCTATAACTATTGCTATAGTCAATAAAAAAACTTTGAATAAAAGAATGGTA
>VDFB02323789.1:0-23721 GCA_007258455.2 Sequoia sempervirens | reverse complement strand
CTTGCACCTCATATTTCTCCGTCTCAAAGAAATATACACTACAAGGGCTTTCACCTCATATTTCTCCGTCTCAAAGAAATATACACTACAAGGGCTTTCACCTCATTTTTCTCCGTCTCAAAGAAATATGCATTACAACAAATCTTCACGATGATGTGACTCCCTCTAAAGCTCCAAGTACTTGCATCAACCTCCTAACCTCCTCGTCCAAGATTGCCTGCAATGCTTGCCTTAGAGGAACGGTTTCCAACGCACGCCTCAGCACTACTAACTTGCAAGAGTCCAGGACTATCCTCCTCGACCTCATCCCAAATCACCCTATTCTGAATAGGTTTGCATTGCTACCTATGTCAAAACAAGGTTGACTATCTTGTGCAATTCCGTTCTCTGCAGCTGAAGAGGTCTTCCAAGGATTTAGCACCTGGCCTTGCAACACTGCAACCCACTTAGCTAACACCTTCACTTCTTCTTAGTGATACACACTAGTTGCTCGAGACATAGGACTCCATTTTGTTGAACACAGAACTCCCTCTTGATCCCTGCCTCAATACAGAGATTGCAAAGAAATCCTCTGGAAGTGAACTCCCCTCCATTGACTAATCTTTAGAACCTTAAATCCTCTTCCTGGACATGATCTCAACTCGCGCCTAGAATTTAACTCCCTCTGAATGGCAAGAGTGTAATCAAGGGATGAATCCATATCCATAGGAGCCTCCTGCTCCTCATTGACTAATCTCCAAGAATCGTCACCTCAAATAATGAGGTCTACAATATATCTTCAAATAATCCAACATCCTTTTGCTCCTCGATCCATCCTTTGTTGATTCAATTGCAGCCATTTTTCTCCTCCTAACAATCATATCCTGCTATAATTCCCTGCTTGACTCCCTTTTTCATGGTAGTAGCACATTTTTTCATTATACAGATTGATAACCTTATCCTCTGCACAAAAGGAGGCAATAGTCGGAATGCTTCCAACAGCATCATTTTCCACTTGAGTGGATTCCTCATAAACCACCTTTGCATCAGTAGTGAAACCCTGCATAAACTTTTGTTTTACTGCTAAACTTACCAGCAACAGCAGCTAAGCTCTCCTCACTAGCATCAGGAATCTATAATAGACATATGGCAAATTTAATTCTGAGATAGCTCACACAATGCAGTCCTGCACAAGGGTGCACTCATATGCAATTTGGATGTTTTCTGAGGATGTCATTGGCGGCCAGCAATAGTAGATCTGAAACCCCAATGTTGCAGCAGAATTTAGGGTATTAGTGTTGTCTGGTTGAAGGACATTAAACCCTCATTCACCCAGCTTGTCACTGTCTTGAAATTCGCCCAGAATTTCTGCAATAATTTCCTTAGAAGTGGAACTGACTTCTGCTACAAATCCACCCAGGTTTACACCAGCTATGGAGAATCCTTATGTCTGAAATACAATGATTTTTATCCAATATTATGCATAGGAAATAACCCCACAATCTTCCCTTGATTTATCATTAAACCCTACCTCAATACTTCACACCTAGCAATATGAATCGTCCCTCCAACACCTTAAAAAAAATCTCATTAAATCCTTCACCTAGTTTACATAAAATTCAGACCAAGGCGTTCATGGCTTTAATCCTCTTAAAAATTCAGAAATTTGTCTTCCATGAAGACTTAACAAATTTCTAAGATTGTCAACCTGCAATGTTTGCTTAGACAAATCTGATCGGATTTCCTAAACCCGCTCTAATACCATGTTAGTTTTAGGATCAGAAATGCAATAAGCAGAAAACTCAACACATAGAACAAAGAACACAGTATTTTACCCTGGGAAAAGCCTCCTACTCAAGGGAGAAAAACCTAGCAAGATATTCTCTTTATAAATCAGAAAAATATGTGCAGAAATAGCACACAAGATCAGGCCCTAGAAGAGGCCAAGTCTTATACAAAGAAAGAATAATACAACTTTTCCTTGAAGCGAATCTTGAATACACAAAAGTAATGACACTTCTCCTTGATGCTAATCTGTTGCTTAGAAAAATAGGCCTACTGTTGAAAGAGTTCGAACTTGAATGAATTGATTGGATACCAAAATGAGAAGACAACTTCACATATTTATACAAGACTAGGCGAGCTCACTCTAGAGCCAACCTAGTAATTACAATATTTGTTTATAAAACATGATAGCCGACCTGCTTTAGCTTAGGGAAATATCTCCGGCAGCTATAAAACACTAACATTTGCTACACCAAGAGCATCTGCAATCTACACTTCCAAGGTGTAAAGTTGGAAGCACTGTAAGATGCCCAATTCAGTTCATGCTTAAAACAATGATTGATTTCCCCATTGGATAACAACACATCTAAGGTGTTCCAATCTGGCTTCATATAACACAGCTAAATAATATTTCTAGATTTGAAGTTCACGAGTGCAGGAAATCACGGGACACACAGATCACTATAAAACATTTCCTAGTCCACTCTGCTCAGGGGAATGATAGTAAAATAATACCCTCACTGAATTATACTAAGCAGAATTGCACAAAATAGTGGAAGAGAATGCTAGCACAGAACTATAATCAACAAAATCGCACAGAATAACAGAAGAGACAATCGTAATTGCAGATTGTCTTCAAATCACAAACAAGTCAAGATAAGCATAAACAATGTTTAGATTTAGCGAATTACAACCCTTGGCGATGGAGCTACGCAATCATCCATAGAGCTTGATCCATCAATACAAAGTATATGTGCTAATACGAGGCGTAGATTATATCACCAGGAAAGACAACTGGCCTAGAAATGACGATCCGATAATCACGAAACTCACAGGAATTGAGCTCGTGACCTTCCCAGATGTAGAGCAATGATAGAATGTCACCTGTTGGAAGCGCCCCGTGAAGATACAACGGCAATGTAAATGCAGGTGTCTCCAAGCGCTCAACGACTCCCAAATGCTATCATTACAATCTTCCAAGATGCCTGATCAAGAAGCACCAGCCAACAATACGCGCCCAGGTTGTAGAAACTCCGAGTGTATGCCTGTTAGTGATAATGAAAGTTGTATCCTGCCCAAAGGATGTGACAACTTGGATTTCCATTATGACTTAGCTGCAGCCACCTAGTTATTCGTTTTGACTCGATACTCCACAATGTTTATGCTAAAGAGATCCCAACCTGCTATACAAGTACATTGTCGAACTGAGGAATATGCAAAGAAGGATATCACGACTTGCAAAGTGAGGTTTTCGTCCCACTCTGGTCAACACCAAGAGACTACGTCCCTGAGAGCCCAAAAGCTACGCTCCAATTCAAATTGTGACAACCAATGCCATTCACAGTACAACGAGCCAGCATAAATACAGAAGTCTCCAACAAGTTGGCCAAATAGGAAGAAATTATTTTAGCGCCTCCTCAATGAGTCAGCCATAAAGTAATCAATTTATTTAAATTTAAATGTTATTTTAACAATAATTTAAATTTATTATTTAATATTATATTATTATTATTTAATATTATTTTTAGATATAATTATTATTATTTATTTTATTTAAATATTAATATTATTTTCATATTAGCATTTAAAAATGCTTTTTTTCCCGCCAATTGGAAAGGGTCCCAAATTGGGGACATGGCAATCCTTTCGTCTCGAAAATTGCTTGTCCTCAAGCAATTTGCACTTGTATACCAAGATCCCATATCAATCTAAAAGTCACTGCTCCACCATTCTGTTGGGCATCATTGCCCTTCTGCAGCATCTTGTGAAGCATCTCATCAAACATACCAATTCACGTGTCCTCACCTTCCTCCAGCATGTTCCATTGAGGAATACCGTTATGCAAACTCGAGATGAGATAAACATCTCTCATCAAAACTCCATCAATGATCTGATTATCCTTGGAACAAAGGAGCATAAAGGTTCTTTGGCCATCCTTCATGCAATCAACGTGCATAACCATAGGGTTCCCTTGCAATTCTTGGGCTTGGACAATACAACCCGTTGCCATTGAGGTATCTTTTTGGTGGTCAACTTGAAACTTTGATCCTTCTTCCTGATCTATTGTTGTTTTGACCTCCTCATGCATTGCTGAAATCTTCTCTACTTCAAGCTCCATTTCAGCGTCCTCAAGGGGCTCTTCTTGTTTCAAGATTGATTCTTCTAGCTCCAACCCTTTAATCTCTTCCCTGATAGCTTTTGAATCTTCCTCTTCTCTCTTCTTTCGCCTTATGTAGTCGTAAAGTCCTGATTTGTTGTTGGTTATTGCAGCAATGAGGGTCTGCATTATTTGCAACAGTGTCTAATTTATTTGATCCTGCTTCTATATGAAAGATATGATCTACTCCTCCATCTTCTACTTATCTCTGCCTCTATCCTCTTTCTCTCCCTTTAAATCTCTGATTGTCCACAGGCTAGCAAAATCATGGCTCTAATACAACTATAAGATACCCGATTTAGGTCATGCTTAAAACAATGATTGATTTCCCCATTGGATAACAACACGTCTAAAGTGTTCCAATCTGGCTTCATATAACAGACAGCTAAATAATATTTCTAGATTTGAAGTTCACGAGTGCAGGAAATCACAAGACAAACAGATCACTATAAAACATTTCCTAGTCCACTCTGCTCAGGGGAATGATAGTAAAATAATACCCGCACTGAATTGTTCTAAGCAGAATTGCACATAATAGTGGAAGAGAATGTCAGCACAGAACTATAATCAGCAAAATCACACAAAATAACAAAAGAAACACAGCCGTAATTGCAAATTGTCTTCGAATCACAAACAAGTCAAGATAAGCATAAACAATGTTCAGATTTAGCAAATTACAACCCTTGGCGGTGGAGCTATGCAATCATCCATAGAGCTCAATCCATCAATACAAAGTATATGTGCTAATACAGGGCGCAAATTATATCACCATGAGAGACGACTGGCCTAGAAATGACAATCTGTGAGCTTACAAGCAGCTTTGAACGGTGCCTTCATTAATCACGAAACTCATAGGGATTGAGCTCGTGACCTTCCCAAATGCCAAGCAATGATAGAATGTCACCTATTGGAAGCGCCCCGTGAAGATACAACGGCAATATAAGTGCGGGTGTCTCCAAGCGCTCAATGACTCACGAATGTTATCGTTACAATCCTCCAAGATGCCCGATCAGGAAGCACCGGCCAACGATACGCGCCCAGGTTGCTGAAACTCCAAGTGTATGCCCGTTAGTGATAATGAAAGCTATATCCCGCCCAGAGGATGCGACAACTTGGACTTCCGATATGACTTAGTTGTAGCTACCCAATTATTCATTTTGACTTGATACTCCACAGCGTTTATGCTAAAGAGATCCCAACCTGCTATGCAAGTACACTGTCGAACTGAGGAATATGCAAAGAAGGATATCACGACTTGTAGTGTGAGACTTTTGTCCCACTCTGGTCAACTCCAAGAGACTACGTCCCTGGGAGCCCGGAAGCTACGCTCCAATTCAAATCATGACAACTAATGCCATTCACAGTACAAGAAGTCGTCATAAATACACAAGTCTCCAATAAGTCAGCCAAATAGGAAGAAATTATTTTAGTGCCTCCTCAATGAGTCAGCCAGAAAGTAATCGATTTATTTTAATTTAAATGTTATTTTAACAATAATTTAAATTTATTATTTATTATTTAATATTTAATATTATATTATTATTATTTAATATTATTTTTAGATATAATTATTATTATTTATTTAATTTAAATATTAATATTATTTTCATATTAGCATTTAAAAATGCTCTTTTTTCCTGCCAATTGGAAAGGGTCCCAAATTGGAGACATGACAAGCCCCCTATAGATGGTCAGACTCTCTATGTTAGTCATACCTAGAGCTCCTAGAACATGCTCAAATCAAACAAATCAGCCAGAAATAACTCAGATGTAGACTTTCATATGAACCACTTCTCTCCAAAAAGTGTTTGATAGCTTGGACTCTTTTAACATGGTCCTTGCCATTGCTTGGACCGTTATGTTTTTCCTTTCAACTACTCCGTTTTGCTATGGAGTTCTTGCAATAGAAAGATGTCTTCTTATACCATGTTGTTCACAAAATTCTTCAAATTGGTTTGAAGTGAACTCTCCCCTATCCGATCTCAAACATTTGACTTTTAGACCGGTCTCATTCTCAACTAAGGCTTTGAATGCCGTAAACTTTTCAAAGGCTTTAGATTTCGCTTTTAAAAATGTAACCCAAGTCATTTTGGAATAATCATCAATTAACAACATGAAGTAACTCTAACCTTGCATGCTCTTTGTTCTGGTTGGCCCACATAGATCAATATGGATAAGTTCCTACGGTTTAGATGTAGAATATTCATTTGTCTTGAAGCTCACCCTAGTTTGCTTCCCATATTGGCATTCTTTGCAAATGGTACTTGATGGCTTTGAAATTTTCGGCATATCTCTCACCGCCTATTGTTGGTGATTTTGACAAGATTGTCAAAGTTTATGTGTCTCGGTATAAGACTATCTTTTACCCTTTTTAAAATTAACAACAACAATAACTTCAAATGTACAATATTAACAAATAATAACACAAGAGGAACACAAGTTTTACATGGAAACCCTTTCAGTAGAAAACCACGGCAAAATATTGCTTTATATAAAAATCTCTTACAAATTTTGTAGGCACCAACCAACTAGAGACATCAATCTCCACTTATTTTTGTAGGCACCAACCCACGGGAGACACCAATCCCCACCACTAAGCGCCAACTCAGCAAGAGACACCCATCTCTTCAAGTGAGAGGCACCAACCTCTAAAATAACACAGTATTAGTCTTGAAAATAAAACTCCTTCAAAATTTGCCTTTAATGATCTTTATAATTTTCTGCTCCTCAAATCTGCTTGTGCTCGTATGATACCTCTTTTATTTCCACACACATCTTCTCCATACTCAACACACTTTATTTATATCTTCGTGAAGGAGGACAACTTCTTTAAAAGACATGTCATTCACAAAGGGAGGCAATTCTATACTTTAGATGCAACCTTTGAAAACATGGGCACTCCTTATAAGGGGTTGGCCCCTTTAGACAGCATTAATTTATTTATTTTTTGACTTCTTTAACACCAACTTGGGCACCAAAATGGGGGTCGGCCGTATGAATAAAATAAATTTATTTCCAAGAGATATGGGTGCCATTATTGAGGGAGGTCAGCCCAATGTAAAGAATAATTTAATTTAATTTTTAAACCCCATTGAGATGGCACTGAATTTAGAAGACTTCAAGATTGTTTTAATGCTGCCTTGCGAAGATAAAACTGTCTTGGAGTGATTGCAATGACATTAATAAATTTGCCATCATATGCCTTTTACATCAATGACAATAATTCTAACATTTATATACTACTATTGTATGTGAGAACAAAGGACAGCAAATATGGAATTTCCCTGAACTAATTCTATATAAAATATTTGTGTAATTGCTGTTATGAATTCTTATAGTTTCTGGCATTTATTATATAGTTAATTCTGTGATATTCAAGCAAGTAGAATTAGGCAATAAACGACATGCATCTCAAACCTAACAAATATCATGGATACAATCTATACGGGTGATTAAAACATGATCCTCTAGCTAAAACCAAAACAAATCCTAAGAAACAAACCTGTTTTAAAGATTTGCCCGGAAAGCAGCCAGTTCAGGTTGTGTCACATAGGGATTTCAGCTTTCCAAGGTTTCAAGGTAATACTAAAGCACATAAACACAGAACCAGGGTATAGAAGCAAGAGGAGTTAAAGAAACATATGAAATGGATGGCTAATAAAAAATTGACTAGTAAAAATCTTATATATTACAATTACTGATGGAATGCATAGCTTTCCCCAACATCCTCCTCTACCACTCCTCTACCTGCCCCAGGGTGAAACATAAAAAATAACAATAATATCACCCTGAAACAAAACAATTTAACAAACAGGCACACAACACACACAACAAATTGAAAAGTTAGAATATTATGCTTTTATCCTACACACTGTCAATTGCAAGACAGTGCAACAAACAATAATTGTCCATTGTCAAGGATAAGATCATAAAACAAAATTATGATTACTAAAATATATATCATATCTGATACAATTTAGTAGCAAATTACACATACTTAATATTAACTTAGCAGAAAAAAATCAACAATTTAGATGAACAATAACATTTCTCAGACTAAAAGCTTGAAGACTGTAATTCATGCTTTCAATTTTAAGCACGCATCATATGTATACTTACAAATTGGCATCTAGTATAAACATATGTGGGTTACAAATGTAGCAAAAATATTGCACAGTTTATGAGTAAAGCATGATAAATACATACTTGTTTGCCCGAAGTAGAATTCGCTTCTCAAGAAGAACGGCAGTGAAAAACTGGATTAGGTTGTCAACATCCAAGCTTTGAACCAGTGGTTGAAAAGAAATCTGCATTCAAAACGGACATTGAATAGAGCAGCAAAATCTGAAAATTAATAAACAAAGATTGCCCATAAATAAACTAAAATAAACTCTAAAATAGAAACAAACCAACCAAATCATTTATAAAAAAGGGCAATTCAACCAAACACTACAGTCAAACATCAAATGGTAATAGAATTTGATGAAGGAAGGTATCATACATCTGCATGAGGTAGTCCATCCTTGTGGGGTGCCTCCACAGAGAGAAGATAATGCTCTATAGAAAATAAAATCTGAGTCTTGCCTGGAATCGGCAAAGGAACATTGAGGACCATATACATCACAATCTCCCATAGTGGCTTGCTGAAACATGGCACATGTCAAAAATTACAATTTACATCAAAAACACTCCACTCTCACACCAAAGCAAGGCATTCCTTTATGAAGAAAATTCCTTACAGCACTAACGAGTAATGTTCCAATTAATTCACATTTGAGACATAATCTATAACAAGCAATATAAAAAGGCGCCTAAGTGCACTACTGTGTACAAAATAAATAAGATTGTATATGTTGTATTGTTGAGTACATATGAAGAAACCTAGGTCCTACACATGTCGTAGATGTAACTGTATCAAGATCAATTAAAAAGTTGAACTTAAGTGCTCTCTTGTGATTCTGTAATAGCTTCATAATTTATTAAGCATGAACCCTCTAATTAATTGCAATGTTTACTTAATAAACCCATTTTCTAATCACAACTAGGTTTCACCTAAGACGTCAGCTCAAGTATGAGGTTTGTACAAGTTCAGGGTTCTGGTTTACCAGATTTTTCTTCCTGCTGTACAATATATATGTATATAATAGCCCCTGAGAATCGGCTCAATTGGACAGGCCACCCACCCTAAGTGCAGAGTGTGCCAACCAACCTGAATTCAAATTCAATGACGGGGCATGGGGCCTCTCTAAGCATGGCCAGGACGTTATAGTGGTTCACATTGCCTTTCAATTGCTTTTGAGTGGATGTGGAGTTGTTGGACTGCCCATTCCTCTCGTATCCAAAAACTATATTGTTGTACCCAAACCAATTTTTTGCTTCATTAAGGCATTCTGCTTAAAATGGTTTAAACCTTATTAAAATGATGTCAGAAGTCAGTTTTTGGGCAAATCAAGTATGGGCTTTTAGTCGGTTTGATGTCAGGACGATATTGGCAAAATTTGGAAAAATTGAAAATTAGGGTGTCTGGGGGGTTTTTAGGTCAAAATCCCTAAAAATTGAAGCTTGTCAAAATTGACTGAAAATTGTTTTGATTGGCTTATTTCACTTCACAATCACAGTGTTGAAGTTACATTCAGTTAAAAGTCAGTTTAAGTCTAGGGGGTAGTTTTCGCTTTTTCAGGTAGAAAGTTGGGAGCTCTGAGGTCATCAATGGCAAATGACAAGAGACCAAGTGTTGAAATCTAAGCCTAAAACGCTCAAATGTAGAATCTGTGGCGAGATATGTTCAAAATAATGCTTCATCTCAGAGGGGATTTTTCGCCGAGGTGAAAATTATTGAAATTTTTCTAACTCTGGAGCAAACGAGCCCCTGCTAGCCAAGGGCGCCCTAGATTTCAAAGGCCCAAATTTCAGTTTTGAGATTTGTCACTTTCAAGAAGACTTCCCTGGAATACTGTCAGCTTCGCAATGAGCCTACGAGCCAGCCTAGAAGATCTGTCTAACACCTGATATGGGAGATTGAACATGAATATGAGGGAGATGAAAAAATGACTTAACACTGGAAGGAAAAGCGTGCCTCCTAGCCAAGGGCGCCCATCTTTTTGAGGGACCAAATGAAGGTTTCTGATCAAATGATACCTAGAATGTTTGTCTCAAACTTGATTAGGCTTCGCAACAAATCCGTCAACGGGTTAATCTGAGTTGTTGAACTGTCGAAATCAAGAGTCAAACATAAGGTCTAATCATGGTCAAAATCTCAAGGAAACAGCAAAAGCGCCCTTGGAAGCCAGGGGCGCCCAAGGTTTTCAAGCCTTAAATGCAGTCTTTTTGGTCATCTCAGATATTCATCCTGTTTGTGACGCTTCTAGCTTTCCATTGCATACCTCAACCAAGTTAAAGGACTTCTCAGCAACCTTCAGCCGAGGATTAAGTGTAGATTCAGCTAGTTTGAAAAATGGCTATCTTTGGGAACAAAAGCGCCCCTAGAGGTAAGGGGCGCCCTTGATTTTAACTTAGCAGATGATGATTTTAGGAAAAGTGCTCTCCAAGAGCTCTTGTGCAAAATGGAGCTAGTTCTGCAATGAGCCTGCCTGTCAGTTCTAAAATTTTGCTAAATGCCAGAGAACGCAAGATGGAGGGAGGTCAAAATCACCTTCAAAATCATTGAAATTTTTCTAAGTCTGAAGCCAAAAGCACCCCTGGAGGCCAAGGACACCCTGAATTTTGAAGCCTTAGATCTCAAAATCAGGCTTTGCATCCTCAAAGAGTTTCTTGTCAGTTTTGATCCTGCTCTTCAATGAAACTATCAACCAATCTTCTGGACACATCAGTCAATCAAAATCAGTGGTCGAACATGGGCTTCAGTGAGGTTTGTAAAATGAAATTCAAGAAAATTTCTAACTCTGGAAAAGTGACACCTAGAGTCAAAGTTTGACTTTTTGACTCAAGTGCATGAAGCGCCCTATAATGGTGGAGATTGTCAACAGAAATTAAATATTATTTAATCTTCAATTGGTCGACTTCAATTGAACATAATCTTTGCTTGCAAAGGGGCGATTTATTTTTGCATGTACTGTTATCTGAATTTGGTCCAATCAGAAGATAACGCTTTATTTAGGGCGAATTTCTCAATCAGTTAACTAAGTTTTGGGGGTCCAATTAGGAGGTGTCGTACATTTTTGAGGTCCAATCAGAGTAGCGCCTAAGTTTAATGCATATTGTGACACCTTTAGACTTCAATTTATTCATTTAAGTCATATTGCATCCATTATTCTCATAACAGGTCCAAGCAAACACGATTTTCTTGAGCAAACGAAGATCTGAAGGTGCTTCGAGTAATATTTTTTAGTGTTCTTCGCAATGCCAGGTCCAGATTGTTCAGAAGATACATTTTCCAAACTTCATTTTTCGGGTGCATGCAAACTTCATCGAATCCAGTCCAAGCATAGGCGACTTTTTGAGGTAGAATAATAACTTCTATTTTCTATCTCACATTCTTCTATTCTTGTCTTAGGTTTTCTCTCACATGTCAAAGTAAATGGCAGAATTTTTAGAATCTAATCATCTAAGTTCGCATATTTCAACATCACCAACAAAACCCATGTTTTAGATTTTTTCGAGAAAATTGCCCCGCTGCTTCCATTTTGGAAGTACTGTGCGTTTTTCCAAAGATTCCTTGGCATGTGGGCCAAAAACACAAATTTTTCAAAATAAATCATTTAGGTTTGCTTAGAATTCTATTCCCTTGCAAAACCCATGTGCCAGATTTTCTCGGGAAAATTTGCCCCGAGAAGCCCTAAAACCCCTACAATTCTCAACTAAAAAGCCTTTGCATGCCTCGCTAAAACTCAAATTTTCGAATTTCTAACGAACTAGGTTTGCTTAGAATTCAATTCTCTACAAAACCCATGTTTCAAAAAAAAATCCAAAAAAGTTTCCCACAACTGGCTATTTTTAGCCTCATCCAGAGCTTTTTTCAGCTTTTTCTGAAAGTTGTCCGAACATACCCGACTTTACAGTCAAAAATCCAAATTTTCAAAATGCAATTCAACCCCATAGATTACAAGACCAAATTGGTCTTGGTACATGACTTTTTGAAAACCTTGGACACAGACTTGGGTCATGTCTATCCAATGGTCAAACTGAGCACGTTGGAAGGCGTTAGCAACACTATAGTCAAAAATCTTGAGTGTTTCGGGTTGTTGGCAGCAGCATCTATTCCTATCACATATTTTGATCTCGAGTTCATTCTTGCATGCATAAAGCACTACGTCTCATCTACGAGACAAATCAAATCAGCCGATGGGAGAGTCATTTGCAGCCTCAAGTCAAGGGACGTCGAGAAGTGCTTTGCTATTCCTCCTTGCTCAAACAATTTCACTATTGTCATTGAGGCTTGTGATAAGATATGGTATGAATACAAAGAAAGATCTCAGAGAAAGGTTGCTCAGAAATGGTTGAAAGTACAGAAGACCAACATGCCAAAGAAGGTTGGGCGTGGGGAGTTCAAGGATGAAGTTGCTATTTTGATAACTTTGCTCAACCGAGTTACAAGTTAGGAGGAAGCTAATATTTTCCGATCGTGGATGTTCTATGTCATTTCTCAGATTATCAACGGTAAAGAGCATTTTGACTGGGCCATGTTAATAAGCGAGTGTCTTCACCAACAGATCATAGGATTCTTCAAAATCCACGAGTTTCACATGGTGTCTTATCTGGTCTACTTAATTGCATTTCAAGGCAATTTTAGGCATTTGAAGACTAATGGAACTCTTGGCATTCAGCATGTTCACGGATGTTACTCTCAATTGGAGTTCCCAAAGGCTGAATAGGATTTCAAAGTGGTGAATGATCACTTCCTAATGAAGACAGTCAAAGACATCAATAACGAAATGCACATCAAGATTTCACTATAGGCAAAGTCAGCAATGGAGAGTTGGGCAGATTGGTTCATTCAATTCCCCACTTTCACATATATTCGAGTGTATGGTTACACTGGAGAACCTCTGATGGTACCGAGGTACCCGTTAGACCAAGTCCTATTTATAGAGTTTCTAAGACAAGCTCAGGAGGTTCACTCTTTTCTTCGCAGTCGACCCAAGCAAGCATTCACCTTTCCTTTCGGATGGGGTATTTGCAAATGCAAGGCAGCTATTGATTGCAAGTTAATGACGAATGAGTTAGAAAAACTCAATCTCAGGTTTCTCATCGAGTGGCGTTCCTATGATCCTTTAGGTCATTATGCAGCTCGGTTGGAGCGAAGTATTTCACATAGGCCAGCACTTGAGGACTTTTGGGCCAACTGTGAAGATGAATTTGAAGTGCGTCAACGTCATTACTGCAGACTTACTATAGCTCAACTTGCTAATTTCCTATCAGAGGATGTTGAGGGTTTGTTAGATGATGACGGAGAGGTGTTACTTAGCTCATTCGTCAAAGATCAAGTTGCTCACCAGCCACTTCGCCAACCAAATTGGTATGCCAGGTAGAGTACTTCAATTGAGGACCTATCAAAGACAGTTATCAAAACTAGCATGCACTTCTTGGAGAGTAAGAGAAGGCGCAAGATAGTTCCAATCACGGAGCCGCTAGTAGGGTTTTCCTCACTACCCTTTACCTCAAGGTCAAGGCCTCGAGTTAAGATTATCTTGAAGTCGCCTGAAGGTGTTAGAGTTAGTGGAAACACAAAGGGAAGAAGAACCGACAAGCAGAAGCAAAAGTAGGTTGAAAGTGTGCCTGAAGTTCAAGTAGAGTCAGTCATACGAGCTGAAGCACATTCTTCATCTCCTAGTTCACCATTTTCACCACAGTCACCTCCCATTGATATTAACTCTGAGTTAGAATCACCAGTTCAGGAAGCCTCAGCGCCAGTTGATCCATCAGAGGTTGATACAGCAGCAGCAATCTCTCCTTGAGAAGATAACATTGTTCATTCATGTTGGCTCGAGAGGTCTTTGGGAAGACAAAGGCGAGAACCTTCACATAAGCTTGATTTGTTTGAGTTTGGTGATCCTTATCAGGAAAGGTCAAACAAGAAAATCAAGAAGCAGGTGCACATAGAGAAAACTCCTAAAGCAGAGATCATCATTGAAGTTCTATGCCACCAAAGGGTAAGAGCCTGGATGAAATTGAAGTTGGTGATTTCACCTTCGTCAAAGCAAATCTTGGCAGGAGCACTAGGCAAACGGACGTGAGCCTCTTCAGGGTTGTCACAAGTAATCTTGAAGAGCGTGTCATGAAGGAGGGAGAAAATAAAGCGCTTTTTAAGGCTGAAATCAAGCAACTCCGACAGTATATTTTTTATCTTGTTCATGGAAACTCGAGTAGAGCACCTAGTCTTCTACACCTCCAGGGGACACCTGCAAAACAATAGAAGTTGGATCAATTAGTCAATCGTGGAAAGCTCTTGGACGACTGGGTTGAAGATTTCATTGTTGCAGGCTGACACCTTCTCACAAAGTTATATCAGTTAAGGTACAATGCACATAATCTTCGTCAGGCTGAAACGCCAAAAGGGGACCCTGGGACATCCCCAAGACTCCCAAACGTCCCTTGACACCTTAGGAAACTCGCAAAAGACTCCCACAGCATAGAGTTTATTTTGATGATTTTTTTGAAAAAACAAAATGAAATAGGTCACTTCAAAGGGTTAACCCTAACCCTAAGTTGACCCCAACCCCCAAGGCCTCTCAAAAAGGCTATAAGAGAGTGAAAGTTTGAGTTTAAGGCTTTGAGCTGCAACTTGCAAGGAGACTTGACATGGAGCTTGGGGATGATTAGAGGCATCAAGCCATTAGCCATTGACTCATGAGTCATGAGTCATTAGTATTACTATCTAGTATTTTGAACATTGTTAATTGTAATTATGAATCATGATTATGAAATTTTGAAACTTCTAGTTCTCATTCCAATGTCTATATTTTGATTTTCAATGTTCACTACTAAAATTGAATTTTAAAAATTAAAAACTACTCCTAGTTCAATGCCATCATTGCAATGTGTTTAAACTTTACTTATTCCTTAGTCTTCTATAGTTATACATCTTTTTATAACTAATTTTTCAAGTACTATATATATTTCAGCACCACTCCCTCGCTGCCCCACCCCCCCACCGCTGTCCCCCAGTCTCTGCGTCAGGAAACTCCAGTCTCCGCGTCAAGAAACTCCGTGGAACATAGTTTCAAATATAATCTAATGGCCCTCATATCCTACAAGGTAAAATGTACTTACGATCTATAATGCTCACTTTTGGATCAATGATCCAAAAAAAAATTTCGAGCTCCATGAGCATTACAAATCACGAGTACATTTTACCTCACAAAATACGAGGGGCCATTAGATTATATTTAAATCAATGGTGACGACTAAATATTGGAAATATAGCCCTAAAGTGACAAATAATTATGATATATTGTTGGGGCAATAGGCCTAGCTTGATTGGCTAAAGCATCCTGTTGCAAGCAAAAGGTCACGAGATCTAGTCTCCCCACCGTCCCCGTGGTACCGGAGGGCGTGTCGCGCTAGCATCACCAATCGCGTGTAAAAAGTTTACAAAGCGCACTACAGTTTATAGGGGGGTGGCTACCCGATTCCAATTCCTACAGTCTAAAAAAAATTATGATATATTGTTGGCGAATTAATTTAAATTTCTACAATAACTTTTAAAATTTAGGCGAATCTGATCTAATCATGTATCAAATACTATGGTGAATTTTTGAGTTAAAAAGTTTAATAAAATAAATTCTTTGGTGATTTAAGTTAAGACTAAAATAAAATTTTGTAAAAATGTGGCAATTCAAGTCATGTTACAGCTTGAACTATAAGCCAAATTTTGATTTCTAAATTTCAAATATTAGCCAATTGGCAAATATTAGCCACAAAAAATGAGTGTTTGGAAGATTACCTTGAAGGATTTTCATTTAGTCTCCAGAGAACGAGACAAACGGGATTAAATAATGATGCTATTAAGATGCTTTTTCTTAGAGGAATTTGTGATGAATGCATTGATGTTTTGAATCTTATAGGTGGTGGAGACATTTCTAAATTAAGATTTGATGACATTTGTGATATTTGCAAGAATTATTCAAGATCCACCCGATCTATAAGAGGCTATCCTAGGAAGCATATCTCCTCTAGAAGTACAACAAGTACCACTAAGTGTGAGCTAGGTACATTACTTGATGACTTAAAATAGACATCAATTATAGTATCATCATTGATTGTTCTACTTTATTTGATTATTGATGTGATATTATCTTATTTAGCTTAGATGATGGAATTTATCAATGTTTATTTTCTTTTCTTTTTTGTTTAAACATTTTATGTTTTATTCATTATTTCTCTAAGCTTTTGGGATGGGCGATGTAGGGATGTGGAACAAGATTTTGAGGATTGCAAAAAAGAAATTCAATTTTTTTGGGACGATGGGGGGATGGTTGCTAAAATAACATAAATAAATTAAAATAGTTGAAATTTTAATACAATGCAAATGCATTTGCAATGACAATCCTCCCCTTTTTAGTTTTTCAAGGGTTTTAGCATACTTTTCCTTAAAAGTTACCCATTTTAACTTTTACGCACAAAATTGAACAGGCTGTCCAGCACTAAAAAGAGGGATATCTCCTCCAAGTCCACAAGTCCATGGAACATCATCCAAACCCCTAGGGATGCATCTCCATGAAATATTGATTTTATTGTTTACATCTAAGTTGTTGGTTCCGGTACGGGGTGGGTATGGGTACAACATTATGGTATGTTGATACGGCAAAAAAAATTTGTGGGTATAGTATGGTTGATATGTGTGTGTGAGTAAAAAAAATTTAAAATATACGAAATTGCAAATACATTTGATATATCATATAATATTATATTTTATAGCAATAATGAAAATTGAATCTTTGATAGTATGATACTTCATCATTGATCAATGATATTATTATAGTCATAAAGATAATTATCTAAATTGTCAATTTTGGTCTCCACTCCTAGACACCCTCATTGTAATCAAGTTTCTTATGTGAAAAGAGATCCCAATAACTAGTGGGAGCTAGGAGTAGAGTCCCCAATGGGGTTGAGGGGCAGCACACCTCATGGGGATCTAGGGGCAATCCCTTAGCAAGGTTGAGAGGCAACGCCCCTTGTGGGGGTCTAGGGGCAACGCCCCTTGCAAGGTCCAAGGGCAGTGCCCCTAGCACGTTCCCTTCACCAAGCCCAAATTGAGGCCTTTGAAACCACAAAAACCTTCATGTGCACACCATTTTCACAATTTTATCACTTAATGGCGAAATTAGGTAGTTTGCAATTGTTTTCCTTAAAAAAACCACAGATAGTTTCAAAATGCAAAATGGCATAGGAAGAATGAGTTTGTGTGAAATAGAGTTGTGTTTGTCAAACAACAAACATAAGGGAAAGTTTAGGGTGCTTTTTGCAGTTTTATTCTATGTTTTAGTGTTTAAAAATTCCCTTTTAAAACTATTTTGGGCATTTTAGTTTTTCTTCCCATAGAAGCGTTTGGCAATGCCTAGGAGCAGACACAGAGCATCCCTGCTGCCCTAGGTTTCATGTGAGTATGCTACCCACAAGGAACCCTAGGCAACAAGGACACTGTCTGCCCACTTCTGAGACGCTCCCGTCCCTACTCCCAAACTCAACCCAATTGGGTACAAGAATGGGAACCGGTTCAAAAGAACCTAGTAACTTTAATTTACATTTATGATTTTCTTATTGCCTATCTGTAATGTCCCCTCCTTGCCTCTAAGCAGTGGAGTTGTCCATTAGCCTATTCCAAAGTTCCTGTAGGCTAAGTGGAGTTTGGTAAGGGAACTCAGTGCCAATTTTCTTTTTGTGGAGTTTTTTCAGTGTTTCCAGCAAGACTTTCTATTTTTAGCAAGGGCCAATTCCATCACTTACTGTTTGTAGTAAGTTGCTTTGCTAATCAGCTTTTATGCCAATTTGGGTTTTCAGTGTATTTACTATTTTTAGCAGTGCTAGAAATAGTACGTAAATTTTTGGTAACTAGTCCAGGCCAAGCTACTTCAGCAGTGTCCTTTCCAATTTGGGTGTTGGGTTTGCTAAGGTTTAATTTATTCAATATTTATATTCCTCACTTAAGACGTTTTTATAAAGTTACTTTATACTTAAGTTGAGGGGTCGGAGGGTCATCAAAGAGCACCTTGGCGCCTAGTTCAATAACTTAAGTTGTTTTTAAAACAACAAAATCATTTTTGAAGGCTAGTTAGTGGGACGCCCAAGGGAGACTAAGGGAGTTAAAATATTTTAATTAAAAGAAAAAGCAAATGAGAGAAGGGAGTAGCTTTTTGGAGGGAAAGTGATTTTCAAACTTGGTCGCCCTAATTCCTTCTTGTCTCTTTATAAACTCATTTTTGGAGCCTCATTTGGTATCTCTCAGATGGTTGCATAACAGGATGCTACTGAATTTTCTCTAGAGGTTTACTACTGCATGTTGAGGACGAAAACCCTCTTCATTTGGGAGCTGGTTTCGGTGGTGAGAGATCCACCCCAGTCAGTTTGGGTGTGATTCCACTCAAGGGTCACTTTGTGCTTCACAGTTTTTTGATTTTTAGTATTTTGGCAAAGGAAAGATGAAGATATTCAAATACTTTTGAGGAGATGATTTTGGGTTTTGGTTGTGGAAACTTGGTTTCATTTTGGGTTTGGTTTGGTATCGATCTTCAGGGTGGTTTTCAAAGGTTTGGAGCTGTTTTCTGAGTTTTCTAGTCATTACCATTACCAAGGTAGAAATTGTTATTGGTTCATAACTTCTTTTTGGCTTGAGATTGCATTTTAGGTATTTTTTCTTTGGAAGCTCCTCATCAAGGCGCCCCATATCATATATTCACTTGTATTTATTGGAAGAGAACTGATTTACTAGGGCAGATCGCCCCTCCTAGGAGGCCGCCCTCTTGAGGTGTTGTCCAGTTTTCTGGCCTGCTGTAGTATAGGCCTTAATCTTCCTACGTTGGAGCCTGAGGAGTTGGGTTTTTGGGTATTGTCTTGCAAGGGGATCACTGCCTATCTCTTTGGTGTTGGATATTGCAAGTTGAGAGAGTCTATGCTGCTGTTTGAGCCCTTTTTACCAGGTCTGATCTGAATATGACTAAGTCTGATTTCTTGTATTGAAGTCTGATTTTTTGTTATGCTATCAAAAGATGTCGTGTCCCCAATTTGGGACCTAGTCCCAATTGGCGGATAAAAAGCAATTTTAAATGCTAATTCAAAATAATATTAAATAATTAATAAATAATAAATAATAAATTTAAATTATTGTTAAATAACATTTAAATTTAAATAAATTCTCTCTGGCCGACCTTTCCAAAGGCAAAGTATTTATGTGGATCATGATTTCATTGTTGAAGATCATCAAATGAAGACTTAGAAGTTGACCGCATAGCGGGTCACAGCCTGGTAGGACGTAGTCTCTACCAATGGTTCTACGTCTTGTTCGTCCAATTCATCCATGCCTGATCCGTCATATTCATATTCAGCCTGGTTTGATAGTTGCACCTGGTCGACATCACTATTCCGATCCACCACAATTACCGTGCAAGGAATACCATTCCTATGATCATTCCGAGGAGGCAAAGTAGAGGTTCCAACACACACATGGCTTGAGACCTTGACCACACACCATCTGGAAGGGACGGAAATCTCTCAGGGGCCAGCAAGACCAATCCCGAGTCTGCAAACCGCTTAAGGGAAGAAGGATTCTACATGCAGCAGCACATCATATTCATCATGGCAGAAGAGGAGACGTTGGCTCCTCAGCACGCATCATTGAGATTCACGTGTAGGCGCTAAAATATCGAGCATTCCATAGCCAGCAGTTGCAAGTCGCGCGAGCTGAGAATTGACGAGCAAACCATTAACAGAGCCACCACCACATCTGCTGTTCGGGTGTGTCGCCATATCGTCATCGAGCCAGTGTGGAGTATAAGTCAAGAGCCATTCTACTTACGAGTCATGGTCGTTCTCCCATACTGTAGCCAAGTCAGGGTCAACCATTCTATTTCGGCATCATTGGCTAGCTCGATTATATGTAAACTCGGCAAGTGTTTAATGTATATGTTGTTACTGATTTGATATTCTGTGTGCAGGTTCATGATCCAGGCTTTGTCGAGTGCCTGTGTTACATAAATAATATGCTGTAAATTCTGTGGCTACTGTGAGACGGATTTGTTATATCTGCTGTGTTATTCATTGGAGTGGAATCATTGAACTGTTATTGCATGCTGGTGCTTGTTCTTAATATTAGTGCAGCAACTAGTCAAGGCACATCACAAAAGAAATATATTCTGAAAGTTCACTTTAGCAAGCAAGTTGTTTAAATCTGCCTGTTTTGGTTTTGTTAGTGCATACTGGTGATTGTTCTTAATATTAGTGCAGCAACTAATCAAGGCACATCACAAAAGAAATATATTCTGAAAGTTTACTTTAGCAAGCAAGTTCTCTCTTTAGTTTCAGTACTTTATGTTATCTCTATATCATGCATGCTTGAAACAATGAATGGCACTTGAAAACCAACAAAACATCAGCAAAACAGAAAACCAAAAAGAAAAAATCAGGGGCAGACATTACACTATCAGACACGATAATGCAACACATACCATGTATAGTCCTATTTTTGGTGAATTGTAATAATATAGAGCCATGTCTGATCCTTTATGATGTTTAAGACATTGGCAATGCATGTGATTTAATGAATTCCTGAAAATTTTGTAAACTTCATACACAAATATATAAATATAAGTAGACATTTATACAGATATTTCCCATCATATCATGCTGTCTCAATTTTCTCTTTTGAAAACATATGACATAGTTGTATTAACAACCCTGTATGGTTGTTGTACCAAAAAATATTGATTCCCCTAATACATATTGATTATCATTTGTATTTTCTGGTTCATATATTTTATCCCACTTCTGTAAATTTGATTGTGATAATTCCAAATTTGCAATCTCCCTTGTACATCAGCATCTTCATCTATATGCATACATTAGTCTTCAAAATCTGACTGAATCAAATCAAAACTACCGTTTGATCTCTGCAGAACTGTAACTGACTGTTGAATCAAGAAGACACAGTCAAAACTGACTCAAGTTTCTGTTTCATATGAGTAATAAATGTAGAACAGCACAGTGCAGAGCATCACAACCAAACAATTCAACATAACAGAAAATTTTCACTGCAATGGTGCCTATTCCATATTGAGTTCTAACAAAATTTAATGATTCCTTCTTGAGGTGAAGCTTTCAATTATTTTCCTAAGCAATAGCAACAAAAACTTGACAAAGCATTTATAACTTACCATAAGAAAACATAAGAATTGATCATATCCAAATATGAAAATTTGTACCAGATAAGCAGCATCAATCTAATCATATTATCAGACAAGAAAAATTAAGTCATTAACAAAACTGCTCTTCTAGGGCTCCTCAGACAAGAATTTTACCTGCAGCCAGTCGTTGAGAAACATAAACGAAACAACTCCTCTGTTGCTTCTCGAAGGACTTGAAAACTAGGTGAATGTGAAATGAGACAGATACATTTATCCGCAAAAGAATTCACAGGAATCCGATAGGCTTCAGCAATATCATCACTTACTGGGTCACGAAAAGCAACACAGCTAACATAGATTTTGGATCCATCTCCCTCTGCAAGAAAAAAAACTTAAATAAATCACTATGTTGAAATATATATGATTGATAAAAAAAATTAATGTCTAAAACAAATTTTAAAAGCTTTATAATGAAGTGAGTAGGCGTATTGTACTCAGAAACAACTGACACTAGTTATGTGATTTCATGATGCTTGGCTCCTTGGCTTTCTGTATGTCATATGTCTGTCCTTCCCATGTCAGGGTTTGAAATAGATATCGTTTAATTTTCTACCCTTTAAGAATGAGAATGAGTTGTGTGAGAAGAGGATGAATCCTCTTTAAGGGGTAAAAATGTTGTTAACATTGGATCGCTCCACAGAATTCAAATGTCTAGGTGGGGAATGTGGAAGAAGCATAGCATTTATTTATTTGATAGGTGATAAGGATATTCTCAGAATAGATAATGCAACCTGCTGAATTCTAATCATTGTCACCATGTTTGAAAAATTCAATTCATTCAGGAAGTCCCAAAAAAATCAGTAAACTTTCTGTATGACTGAAAGGTCTGGACCAAATCCAACTTGTCCAAAAAAATCAGGATCTGACTGAAATTGGCAACTATGATTATAATGCATGCACCCAAATGCACACATTTTCATTTTCTATTTTTTCTTTGAACCTGCCAAATCATGGGGAACTTGATCAAGAATTTGTTGGTCTCTCTAAGTCCCACAAGTGTGATTTACCCTCTTCGAACAGGAGACTGCTGAAAGGATGCTGCTCAGCCACTATTTTGACAAGGAGATCTGCTACTTCATTCTAAATTCTTTTGTTGTGTTTTATCCTAGTTTCCTAGAAACGCCTCACACATGCCATGATCTCTGACACTATGAGTTATATTTTCCAGTGACTCTGATAGGAGGGATTATCATTCAGCTCTTTATGTGTTTGTGCTTTTCATCCGTGGGTGCCTTTCTTGTAATGCTTTGCTGGTAGCTTATGATTGGTCTGTAATACTCGATGAGTAATACATATTACATGGGCTTCTTGTATATATCAGAACAATGATGTATCTGTGAGTCTGAATTAAACAGGATAGGGTTAGCATATCTTTCTTACTATCCTCAAAGATTATGTTCTTATTAAACCACAAGAACCAAAATATGGATCTTGATATTAACCCATGTATACATTGAATTATTATCATCCAAATAAAGCTTTCACAAAAGAGAAATCTGATGTTTCTCACTTTCGAGTCTTTGGGAGTCCTATTTATATTCATGTGCTTGAGGAGAATTGAATCCTCCATGACTTATAAGATCTATGTTTCATCACAACAGAAGACAACAAATAGCTGAGATGTGAAGTTTGTATGTTAGTTTTAGGATCAGATTTGCAATAAGCAGAAATCACAACACATGAACAATAATCACAACAGTTTACCCTGGGAAAACCCTCCTACTTGAGGGAGAAAAACCCAGCAAAAATATATCTCATATATATCATATAAAAGTGCAGAATACTGCTTTACAACCAGATCCTTCTCAAGGGCGGATTGATACAATGAATTAATAGCACCTATCCTTTGATGCAAAGATAAATATGTTTCTTCTTGAAGTCGATCTGCTGCTGCAAGATGGTCTGCTGCTCCTTTGTGAAAATAAGAATGACTTGATTGATAATCAAATGAAATGATCATCACCTTCTATATATACAATGTAAGGTGCTTCTTCACAAGCAAGGCGACTCTTCGCAAGGGTCGGCCTCATTCAAGAACCAAGGCAACTTTTCATCCTGGGTCGGCCTCATAAATTTAAAATAATATTTATATATAGCAAGTCTGACTTACCTTGGAATTATTTATTCATCATTTATTATTTCAATTTTGAGAGAAGGATATCTCCCACAGCTATAACATCAACACTCCCTCTTAGCTAGGGAGGTATCCTTCCAAATATCCAT
>VDFB02323788.1:0-31302 GCA_007258455.2 Sequoia sempervirens | reverse complement strand
GTCCTCTCCCAAAAAATTTAGAAATTGAGAGATAACTCTGCAACACCAAATCTAAGGATATTTGCTTGTCAGGTTGCTGAAGTCAATTCTACAGAAAACAAACATAATACCTTCACCAAGGTTGAAATATGATTGATTTGACTGGAAGCACCTAGTTAACTTGTTGACCACTCTTCAACACCTAAATGCTTGTTAATTCTACATACAAAAGTCTGCAAATACACATGCAAGAGGGGGAAAATGGTTGAGGGTTAGAGAATAGGGGTTTGCCTTGGTCAAACCCCACTTTGGTAATCAAACCCTTAATGAAATGATGAAATGAAAGAGAATGATAAATAAATAACATGCCAATGATATCAACTTATCAAGCCCTTGTTGAAGAAAGTCTAAAGATGTACCAATGGATGCTCCAAAATGCTTGATGAATGCTTTATTTGATGTTGTAAGGTGCTTGAATGCTTGAATGAATGAAAAGATTGCTTGAATGTGTTGTGTGATTGTAGGAGGTGTAAAATGAGGTGAAAATCACTTATTTATACAATCTTATGCCTTAGTAACCCATTAATACCTCATCATAGGCCAACATCAAGTGATTTTGAATAAAACCCAAAAAGAAATTTGAATTTTTTTGAATCTGGAGCCAAGGGGGACTCATTCACCACCGATGGTGAATGGGTCCCACCTAGGACTTGGAAATAGGTGTCGGGAATTAAGTCACATTTAATGTTGTTTGTTGGGTTTACATTAAAAAATTCACTTAATTAAAGATTATAAAGGCATAAAGGGATCAAATAAAGCATAAGAAAGGTGTAAATAGTGAAATTGTGCCTAAAAAAGCGTGAAATCTTGTTACAAGACTTTACAACAGTTTAGAATAGGACTTGATTAGTGATGAAAATGTGATTTTTAGGTGAATTGTAATGAATAGAGTCTAGAAAAGCGTAGAAATATTTTACAACACTTCACAACACCTTCACAAGACACCATTATTTGAATTTTAGTACCAAAATATGCATGTTCAAGCCACATTACATCAATAAATCAAAGCAGAATAGACCAAACATCGTGAAACAAGACCTAAAAGGCCATGAAAATGACAAGGGGCCATTTTTCTATGGCACACTACTGAGTGAGACTAGGCATGACAGGAGGTGGTGGTTGTCACGACTGAGAGAGATTAGGTGCTACAGCAGGTTGCAACTGTGACCATAGAGAGGGACCAGGAGATTGCCCGATGCCAACAGATTGAAGCCTTGATGGTGGCCACCCATGGTCGAACAGTTTTAGTGAGGTTGTACATAGAGGCCATTATAGAGGCCACATATTATAGACAACATTATCACTATGATGTACCTAAGGCTCTCAGATAGCCTAATTTTTTGCAATGCAATGATGCACAACCACAAGCAGAGGATCAACACGAGGGGCATCCTAGAGAGGGTAGTAGCCATCAGGGCTAGCTATTATGTATAGAAACCTTTTTGAATTTTTTTCCCCATTCTTTATCACAAATATACATTCATGGTCTCCTTTCTGATAGCCTTGTGGATATTGTACTTATGATCGTTATACATACACTGATCCATAATTTGTACCATGACATTCATTTTTTATTATATATGATACATATATAGATGATTCTACATGATGCGTTCATCTTATTTTATGTTGATGGATGCATGTGATATGGGATGCTTATATCATGTATGGATGCACTCTACTTATGTCTATATGCAATGATCATGATATGATATGCAATGGATGGATGCAATGTTATATTCTTTTTCAGTATTTTTTCTCAATATGCTATGGAATGAATGATATGTGATACAAAGGCAATGGATGCAAATGATGTGGATGTATTTATTTTTGTACATTTTTTATGCAACCTTATGATGATGATTATGTATGCTTATGGATGCAAATGATAATGTAGATGCATGTGTTTGATAATGCAATGATTCAAGATGCTTAGAATAACAAATCTATATTATTTGTCACAGCTCAAATGTTAATGCAGAATGTATGATGTGATATGGAATGCTTATGCTAATGGATGCTTTATGATTATGCTATGATTTATGAGATGCATGTATGTTGATGGTTTTTGGATGCAGTATGGATGCATTAATGATGTTTTTGTTGATTGTCATGATACCAAGTTAGCATGGGGGGAAGATAGAATACTAAAGAATCAATGACCGTTGATGATGATTGTTTCAAGAGATCCAACAAGTCTATGATCCATCAAGACTTTATTAGAGATGGCGAGAAGACAATGCCATATGTAGGATGAAATGTAGGATGAGTACTCACACTTCGGGATTGGGATTTTCTATCATTCCTTATTGTTTGATATAACGCATAGATACGATGCATCAATGTATTAACCAAGATGACATTGTATCTAGTGTAATGGACTTTGACTCGAGAAACATATAGGATAGTTCTTTTTCACATCTTGACATACAAAAACCTCATTGGAATGTAAGTTAGAAGCCTAGAATATATTGGACCAAAGCATACACAATAGTCAACAACACACTCTAAACAACCTTCCTACATACAACTAAGCAATTATGCGCCAAGGTTATTTTACAAGAGTATCCACAAGCACAATAGATGAAAGATAATGATCGATGCCCCATTATTTTCTCTCTAAATAGTTTTGATAGACATCATCAAGAGGTCCTTGGAATGGGTCATTAAGAAAAATCATAAGAAAAGATCGAAGATAAATAGTTAGTGTCATCTATATCTTTTTCCTAGTTTAAGTTTAGCTAAGATGATGTCTGATACTGATGTCCATCGCAGGAAGGATACATCTTAGGACATGTTGATCAAATGGTTGTTTGATGTTAGGATAATGATGCTAAGGCTAAGCCACTAATAAAAACTCCACTGACACATTTACCGATGATTTATAATTTAGATTTTGATGATTAGGTCGCATTTTACAACTTTCCACACTTGCTTTCTATTTGTTTTTCCAAAGGTTGAAGGTGATGCCCAATTTATTGTGGATGAAGGTTTATTGCGGGTGAAAGCGAGATGGGTGGATGGTTTTTTATTTTCTATAATATTTCAATGTTTTTGGTGTTTTTGAAATGTTTTGAGGCTTTTTTATCCTTTTTTTGAAATTTTATGTGAATGTTTTGGTTTTTTTATTATTTGAGGCTGTTTAGGGGTTTTTTTTTCAAATTTTTGAATGTTTTTATGTTTTCGAGATATTTGAATGTTTAAATTAACTTTTCGAGACTCAAACGATAATTTAGGGATTTTTAGAATATGTGGATGTTTTGGGATTTTTGAAGAGTTTCACGACCAAGAACCTAACCTAAAGACCTACCTTAGGGGTCTTGGGGGTTGATCAAAGATAAGCCTTGCCTACATTATACACATAGAGACCACTTAATTTGACTGACTCAAATTATTTGCAAGATGAGAAATGCATAGGTGATGGAATGCCAGTTTATTATGATGGAATCCTAAAAGATTGACCTAAGGTGTCTCAAGGGAACATCAATGATGGCCTTGCCTACATTTAAGCTCAGAGATGACATAGTTCAACAAGGGTGCAATTTTTTGTATTTTCAATGTTCAACCTTTTTAGGGATTTTGATGTGTTTTATATGTTTTGGATTTTCCAACTTCAACAAGGGTACAATTTTTTGTATTTTCAATGTTCAACATTTTTAGGGATTTTGATGTGTTTTATATGTTTTGGATTTTTCGACTTTACAATTTTTTGAATGTTTTTGGATTTTACCTGTACAAGATTTTGCAAATGTTTTTGGATTTTTTCGTTGAATTTTTTACAAATGTTTTGGGATTTTTTGATAAGATTTTATGAATGTTTTTGGGATTTTTTGATAATATTTCCAATTACCTCAAGATATACAAGAACTCGATATGATCCACAACGAAATGCCTCCAGTGTGATAAGTTAGACTACTTTGATAAAGGTAGGACAAACTAACCTTTGAAATATGCCAAGTAGTACTAAAGGGATTGTGATACTTCTCAATATCATGTTATGATAGGGATGCAGATGATGGATGAATGGTAGTGCAAAGAATGATAGGATAAAAAGAGCCAAAGAATAGATGAAGGTGCTTTATTTATTCAAGGCACCTGTTTGCTAGGTTTTCACCAAGGTACTTTCCCAAAGCGCCACCAGAGTGGTTTGCACTAGAGGATGATTTTTTTTGTTTACTTTTTCAATTATTTTTCTCATTTTTTTTGGATTTTAATCATTTTCTGATTTCTTTTTATTTTTTGATTTTACACCCTTCAAGACTAGGCATAAATTTTTTTGAGATGCAAGCTATTGGTGGGTTCCTACAAGGGTTCACCTTTAGGTGTTGATAGTTGGTATGATCCTAATCCATAGCTAGCTATGATGACAAAGGGACCCAACCAGTTAGGCTCAAAATTTCCTTTACTGTCTTAATCTGGGAGGTTTTTCTGATTATAATTTAGGACAAGATTCCCTACTTGGAAAGACTGACATTTGATCCTCTTGTTATAACTCTATTTAAGTTGGTTTTGATACACTTGTAAGTGATTGAGAGCATCAAGGTGACACTCATCCAAGAATTCTAGCTCATTCAAGCGAGATACTTTGTATTCTTCATCAGTGATCAGGCTCTGTAGTGACACTCACAATGATGGGAGCTCAACCTCAATAGGCAGGATAACTTCTGATCCATAGACTAGGGAGAACGGGGTTGCACCTATTGGTGTGTAGATACTAGTTTGATATGCCCAAATAGCAGGATTTAGTTGTAGATTCTAGTCACGACCAGCTTCATTAACTATTTTCTTTAGGATTTTTAGGATAGTTTTATTTGTAGCCTCAACTTGGCTGTTGCCTTGGGGATAATATGGGGTAGAGAATCGATGTTGGATATTGAATCTTTGACATAGCTCTTTCACATCCCGATTCTTAAAGGGTGTTCCATTGTCTAATAACACCATAATGACAGATTAGGTAGATAAGGATAAACTTGGAAATTTGTTTCCCCATTATGTAGGTCATAGGAATGGATTCAACCCACATGGTAAAGTATTCAGTGGTAGTTATGATAAACTTGTAGCCACTGGATAAGGTTGGGGTGATTTTTCCTGTGAGGTCAAGCCCCCACTGCAAAAAAGGCTAAGGTGTGATTATGGGTTGCAACTCTTGAGCTAGATCATGAATAAGATCTCCATGCTATTGACATTGAACACACTTTTGTACATAGTGGTGAGCTTCCTTTTCCATGGTTGGCCAATAGTAGGTACCCCATCCTCAACAGTTTCTTAGATAATGTCATACCACTAGAATGGGAACCACATATGCCATTGTGTACTTTTGTCAAAGCAGTTAAGGCTTCCTCTTGGTTAAGACATCATAGTAATGTCCCTTCGATGCTTCGGCAATAAAGGGTATCACCTAGGATCATGAATTGGGATGCCTTTTTGATAAAAGTATTTTTATAGTTTTAGGTGATATTAGACAGTAGGGTTCTTCTACTTAGGTAGGTAAAGATGTCATGGTATTACAGGTATCTAGGACCAACAATGAAACATGTGAATTCAGATTTAGGGATCTCGAAAGTTGGTATGAGAAGTTGTTCTACCAAGAATTTACATTGTAGGACGTTGTTTGACATGTCTAACAATGATCTGATTGCTTCCATGGTGTTTGTTGGTCTATTGTTCATGCGAGGAATCTTCTCAAAAGTTATAGATAAAAAAATATCCTTGAAATTCCCCACCATTTTCTTGTAAGGAGTGAGTTTGTCATCTTTAGTTTGATAGACATCATTGACTTGATTGATAACCAGTTGTGAGTGTCCATAGACTTTCATCTCTTGTATCTACCACTGTACTACTATCCTCAGACCTATGATTAGGGCTTTGTACTCAACAATGTTGTTGGCAGAGGGAAACGATAGCATGCATGAATTTGGGATGCAATCACCTCGAGGGGTGATGAAAATAATGCTTGCTCCAGATCCATGTTGGGTGAATGATCCATCAAAGTACATCTTCCACTAACTTGTGAGGTTGATAAGGAACACTGATTCATCAGGGAATTCAGATATCAATGAGTTTTTGGCATAGATAGGTGCCTCTTCCAGTTGGTCTGTGATCAATTGTCCTTTGATTACCTTACGTTCCACATACTCTATGTCAAATTTTGTTAAGATCATCACCCATTTTTCCATTCATCTTGTGAGAGTTGCTTTAGATAACAAGTATTCGAGTGGATTGATCTTTGCAATGAGCTTGATTTGATGTGATAGCATGTAGTGTCTGAATTTTTGTGAAGCAAAAACTACTACTAGGCATGCCTTCTCAATAGATGAATAGTTCATTTCATATCCCACCAAGGTTCTACTAATGTAGTAGATAGCCCTTTCCTTTCCATTTTCATCATGTTGTGCCAGAAGAGCTTTTGGTGTTGTTGGTGTTACCGAGATGTACAAGATCAAAGGCTTGTTTGATATCAGTGGCATGAGCATTGGAGGTGTTAGTAGACAATCTTTGATTTTCTAGAAATATTTATCACACTTCTCATCCCACTTGTAGGTTATCCCTTTATGGAGAAGATGTGAAAAGGGATGGATTTTATCCGATAGTTGTGCTATGAACTGTTAGATGGACTACAATCTTCCTTGTAACCCTCTCATTTGTTTTAGTGTTTGTGGGGTTCCATGTCTAGGATGGATTTTACCTTTGCTCGGTTAATTTCTATCCCTCTTTGTGAGACAATGAAACCAAGAAGTTTCCCTAATGTGACTCCAAAGACACTTTTTTGGATTTAGCCGTACCTTGTATTCTTCCATTCTGTCAAAGATGGGTACTAGGACTTGTATATGTTCATTCCTTTTCTTTGATTTTTCCAAAATATCATCCACATAATCTTCAACTATTTTTTGGATCATGTCATGGAAGATGAGGGTCATGTCCCTTTGATAGGTTGATCCTGCATTCTTTAACTTGAATGGCATCACATTCCAACAATAGGTTCCCCATGGACAAGTGAATGTAGTTTTGTGTTGATGCTCCTTAGTGATTATGATTTGGTTGTAGCCTGAAAAACTATCCATGAGTGATAGCATTTCATGCCCTGCTATTAAGTCCATAATTAGGTCAATGTTAGGAAGAGGAAAATCATCCTTTGGGTATACTTTATATAAGTCTCTAAAATCTATGCAGATTTTGATGCCCCCTAGTGGGTTTTGAGACTTGTACTAGGTTGGGAACCCACTTAGGATAATCTATTGGTCTAATGAATCCAATGTCAAGAAGTTTTTGTAACTCCAGTTTGACCAAGAGTGCTATCTGAGGGTGCATCTTTCTTAACTTTTGTTTGATTGGCTTAGCTTCAGGATAGACTGCCAAGTGGTGCACAACTACTTTTGGATAAAGTCCTAGCATATCTTTGTATAACCATGTAAAGTTAGCTCTCCGCTCTTTCAAGAATGCTGCTAGGTTCATTTGTTCTTCATCTTTCAAGGATTCGACATAGAAAGTGATCCGAGGTGCTTCTACTGTTCCTACATTTACAAGAGTGGCCTTCTCTGCTAATACTGCCGACTTCTTTGGATGCATTGCACTAAGGGGGAGATTTAATACCTCATCCTTGGGCACCTCGGAGAGGTTTTCACCATCATATGCATCCTTTGTTAATACTATTTTAGGATCAAAGAGTGCCACTAGGTGGTTTTCACTCAAGGATCTGCATGTTGCATTTTATTGATTTTGTGACTAGAGGATTCAACTGTCTCCCTATAGTATGCCCTTGTGTCGAGCTCTATGTCAAATCCTGCTTTGTGATTTTCCCATGATAAGTTGTCCTAGAGTCCCATGAATTATGAGATCTCTTCATCATTTTTTGAATAAATCTAGAATCAGTGGTCCTTGTTGGTCCAGGTCAATGAGTTGTTGGTAGACTAGGCTTATCTCAATTGGTAGATTGCTTGGAACAAAGGATGTTATGGATATCATAAAGAGGGTCTTGTTCTCAAATAGGTCACCCATATCAAGGGGGAAGTCATCTAAGGTTGTATCACATGATGGAGGTAACCAAGAGGAAGCCATAGCTTGTTTAGTGGAAGTACCTTTGCCAATAAGGGTGGCCTTGCTAGTAGTGCAACCTAGGCTAAGATTCTTTAGGCGTTTCTCAGGAATGATGGTTTCTAGCAAACTATTATCATTCTTTTGTAGCTTCTCATTCTTGTTATATCCCATTCCCTTCATGAGCTATAAACCTTTGTTATCATCTTCCATAGGAAGAGTGGGAACATGTCGTTCATATTGATAGAGGAGTTTAGAGACATCTTCCTCATTGAAATATTCTTGATTCAAATCACCCCACTTGGTGAAGATAGTAGCTGCCATCTTGATAGTTTCAGGGTCTTTGGTACTAGTGGTAGGTTTCCCATGAGATTGAGGAGAAGCAGGTAGCTCTCCTAAGACAAAGGTGTTCTTCATTAACTTATAGTTCCCACAACCATCAACTTGGATCACTGCTTTGATGTCCAGAATGCTCTGCACAATGGGTGTTTTTCATTTTTGAGGTAGATGCAAGGGATGATGGGTCAAAAAATGAGGTAGATGGTGTGGGCCCTTCGTCATTCTTTGGTACTTGGAGGATTTTATAGAAGTTGGCCTCAAGATTCTTGCAGTAGTAGAAAGGCTCAGGATCTCCATGGATAGTAATCTCTTGGCCCTCAAAGGAAACTTCACACATTGGTGATAGATCAAAGCTATAGCTTTCAAAGCATGGATCCATGGTCGACCAAGTATAATGTTATAGGAAAGATCAAGATCTAACACTTGGCACATAGTTTCTACAATGGGAGGTCCCACTTGAATAGGAAGTTCAATGATACCTTGTAATACCCGTTCTTGGTCATCATATTCTTTGATAGTGGTGCTTTTTTCTTTCTCAATAGTATCCTTTCAATAACCCAAGTGTTTGATTAGCTAAAGGGAGCAAATTTTTAAACCAACACCTCCATCTACTAAGACTCTTTTAACCTTCTTCTTATGAATGGTAACCTTAAGGTGTAAAGCATAGTTATGAGATGGTTGTGACTATAGGTCTTGCTCGGAGAAGGTGAGAAGATGATTAGCGATATGGCCTACCATAACTTGAAATTGATCAATGTCAATATCCTTGGGAATAGATGAATCTAATAGGACTTCTCTAAGATTTCCCTATGTGCGGGTGATAACCTCAATAGTTCCAAGATTGATATCTGTGTGAGGGTCTTCTTGAGTTGTTCTAAGAAATTATATTTGTTGGGATTTGCGGCTGGCTAAGTAGGTAGTTCCCTAGATTGGGGTGGGACTCCTTGAATGGTAATTTGGCCACGTCGTGTGGTAACTCCACATTTTGTACTAGGACCTTTGATGGTGACGACTATAATGATGTCGTTGCAAGAAGCTACCACATTGGAATAGGTATGTTGCATGTTTGTGTAATCCTTAGCTTTTCCATTATTGTTCCCCTTGCTATGATTGGGCATAGGGTTCTTGTATATCTTAAGATCCTGATTCCTGACTTGTACTTCAACAAATATGGTGTCATTCTCTATGAGATCTTGGATAATGTTCTTAAGCCTCATGTAGTTTGCTATTTTATGTCCTTTGATTTTGTGAAAGTCACAAAGATCGTTCTCATTGTACCAGGATGGTTTCTCTTGCGGTTCTTGGTAGTTTTAAAAGTTGGGAAACATTATCAAATTTGACTCTACCAACTTTTTCATGATGGTCTTGATGGGTTCTGACAACTGTGTGTACTTGCATTTAGGATAGTTGTTCTTGTTATTGGTTCACCATTGTTGTGGTTTTGTGTTGTTAACTTGATATTTTTGATGAGTTGTGGCTTGTGGCACAATGGGCTGAAAGTTTGCAACTTGATTTTTGTTTGGTCTAGGAGCACTTAGGACTACCTTAGCATCTACCACACCATCATTCGTTACATTTTTGTTTTTATCCCAGACACGAGGCTTGTCATTTGAAATAGTTGATGGGTGATTGTCCTTGTAGGCTTGAGTATGTCCCTGTGATATTAGAGCTCTCTCGATGTTAAGTTCTTTAGGGACAAGCTTGTCATAAGATGTGATGCACTGCATTTTCAAGTGGAAGGATAGATAATGATTCCCACTTGTTGTTCGTCGGGAAGAGGCCACTTGCTGTTGCTAGCTCTTTGTCTCTATTGTTGCAATAAATTAGTGAAAGTTTCTCCTTTTTTTTATAAGAGTGCACAATTCCTCTAGACTGTCGTCCATGTCAAGATTGAAGGAGAAGTGATCAATGAATTTATTAGTAATTTCTTGAAAAAATTTGATAATGGGAAGCAGATGAGTGAACCAATCCATAGCAGGACTTGTTAAACTTTGAGGGAAGAGGCACATTAGATATGAATCATTATAAGACACCTCCATACACATGACGTTGAATTATTTGACATGGTCTACAAAACTTCCTCTCCCTTTGTATTTATTGAATTTGGGGATTTCAAAATTGGGAGGGAACGGTACCATTGCTATGTTGTGGTCGAATGTATATGGACATAGATTCTGTGTATGGGGTTTCTTTTCCTTTCCCATTCAAAGGTCTTGTATTTCTTGCGATAGCACTTTGAATTGTGATGCTAGATCATCTTGAGGATTTGGTGGAGGAACATATAGTGGGATGATAGATGCATTATATGTGGGATTTTGATATGATGATGTATTGTATGGGGTGTATGGTGGTGTAGGATTTGGTGAAGGTGATTGGGGTATTGATGCATATGTTCCTAATGTGTTGGTATTGACAATGTTCTGCTAAGGATTATAGTAGGAACTTGGTGGTTGTTGTTGTTGTTGGGCATACTGCTAAGCTAGTAAGGCTTGTTGTTGTTGCAAGGGCTTACTGTTGGGCCTGATGTTGTTGCTATGCGACTAAGGCTACTTGATGAGCTTGATGTTGTTGTTGTTCTACTGCTAGGGATGCTTGTTGTTGTTGCTATTGTTGGAGAGCTTGTTGTTGTTGTTGTTGGATAGCTTGTCGTTATTGTGTTGCTAGGGCTGCTTGTTGTTGTTGTTGCTACTGGATAGCTTATTATTTTTGTTGTTGTTCTTTGATAGCTTGCCATTGTTGCTACTGTTGTTGTGGTACTAGGGTTGCTTGCTATTGTTGCTATTGTTGGATGGCTTGTTGATAAGCTTCTTGTGCATGTTGTAAAGCTAGGGAATGCACTTGTAATGTAGGATTAGGTGGTTCTTGGGACAACTAAGATGGATTGTGAATGTTGATGCTCAAAGTGGGTAACAGATTGTTGACGAAGGATGAAGGGTTCCCTTGGTTCAATATCCCTTGTGTGATGGTGGATTGAGATGGAGGAATATAAATTTGAGGTCCCATTTGATTTTTCATAGTAATGGGAATTGTGGGGAAAGATAAGGATGATTCAATTAGATTTTGCAATGTTAAGGGCATATTGAGACCTCGATTCCATGGTTTAAAAAGATTCCCTTGTCCCATGTCTTGAGGGTTGCCTTGTGCCAAAGATGTAAAAAATGGATTTGTGATTAATGTATTTCTTGGGCTGATAGAACTCGTAACCAAGGGAAAGTTTTGAGATGGATTGATAGTGGATGAGGTAGATATGTTTTGTGAAACCAATGGTATGGATGAACCCAAAGGAGGATTGGATAGAGATGTCCCTATTTGCATTAAGGGGTTGGTTCTATGATATGGTATTGACATGCCCTTGGGTGTTGTTTTGGTCTATACTGCTTTGTGTGATAGTAGGAACACTTGTGCTGGTCATGGACATGGATGAAGAGGTATGTCCTCGATATGTTGAAGTTGTTGTGGAATAATGAAATTCAAGTGGTTTATATAGCTATTTGTGATCTTCAAGAACAAGAGGAGCACCAAAGGTAGGTGTCCAAGTGGTTGTGGGGGGTGGAGGATTGGTTTCAAGTGTTCCCACAATTGTGCTACTTTCAAATGGAAGAGTTAGACCAAAGTCCTTAGCAAGGCTAGTGGCAAGATTGGGAGCAGCTATTTGATTTAACCCTAATGGTGGAGTTGTGAAGCTTTGCATTAGTTCTCGTGCAACAAATGAGGGGGAAATAGGAGCTATGTTTTCAAAGGCTTGATGTTCCTTGAGTTTCTCCCTAGTGAGTTCAAATGGTTTGTTCATGACATCTTCTATCTCATACGGTCCAGATGGAGATGACGGTTACTGTGATGGAGTAACTTGAATTCTTGGATCAAATTCTAAAGGATTTGGATCACTTGAGGTAAATGTGACTTTGGTTTTCTCCATGATTCTCTTGTGTTGTGATCTCATCTTTACCATAAATTTTGTGGCACTTGTTGGAGAGTTGTCTTGTGTTTTGTAATGTTTGAACTCTTTAGTTGACTCAAATCTAGGTAAAAGGGATGCTCTAATTATTTTTAGAGAAATGATGATAATGGGGGATGCAAATATGGGTGATATGGTGAGTGATCTTTGCAATCATTTTGGGACAACACTTTTGACTTAAGAGTTTTATGTTTGATGTTGGATAAAGGATGTTGATGAACTTCGAAATCTTTAGGGTAGACTTGTGACCTTCAAGATAAACTAGTTCAAAGATGATAACTAACTTGGCTTAGTGCATGGAAAAGGATACATTTCACATACAAAATAGACAAGCTAGGGTTTGGAGTTGATTTATACTTTAAGTCCAAAGTGTTGGTGTATTCGAAATTTTTGCAATTTTTTGATGTTAAAGTGAAAGATGAAAATTTAATGGAGGGGTGGATGAGGTGTTTGACCCAAATTTGATTTAGAATGAACCTATGTTTGATAAGACCATGTAGTGGGAATGATGCTAGACCTCTAAAATGTTCAAATCCTAAAGACCCAATGTTCACCTAGATGAGAGGATGTATGGGAATGTTCAAACCTATTTAGATCCTCCTAGCTTGGGCATAAAATTTCCTTAACAAGGTGTAGCAATTGTGATAAAGTATGTTGACCCACTTCCTACTAAACTGTGGTCTATGATACCTATGTCTGCAGCGATGGAATATAGGTCTTGTCCTACCCATTTTGATTGTGCAATGGATCATCTAGAGGAGATCAGTATCATTAAAAAGACCAAGATTTTGACTCCAAAAGAATGCATATAATTATGGACTGTTCCTTGAAATGTGTCTGTAGAAGTTTGCTACCAGTTTGTCCCTATTCTTGTGGAGTGCAAAAAGATTTTTCTTGAGAGATTTTGGAATAAGATGCCTAAGTTTAAAATAACGACCTGTAGACATTTTAGGGATCCTAACTTTGCATGAGATCATTAAAAAAAGCAGTTCAAGTTTATGGAAGAAAGGAAGATATTTACTGCCATAGGCCTTTCGGCCTCAATATCAGCTTGTTCGTCTTCTTCATCTAAAATGGTTGCTATGTTTCTCCACTGGGCATGTGTTTCTCTTTTTCCAAAAATGAAAGTTCTCAAACTACTAATGAGATCGGTTTGTTCTCCATTAATGAGTTCAAAGTTTGGTTGAATGATAGCACCTAGAATATCAGGTTGTTCAATGGGAGTGATCGGTCTCCAAATAGTCATGTGGGGTTCATTTGTAAGCTTATCTTACTTAAGTGAATTGATTTTACCACAAATGCTTGTCTTGATTATGTTTTCAAACTAGATGTTTATGTTTAGAACATCATAACTTTCACAATGTCCATTTTGTGAAAATCATGAGATTAAATCCATAATTTCTATATGTGGGAAGCTGTGGGTTGGGATAAGATGAGCTGTCTTAGGATGAGGCCCTGGGAATCAGTGAGATGTTGAGGAGGCTGAGGCTAGAATGCCTCCATACAGACAGAATTTTGGGAGGATGGTGAGACATTTTGCAGAACAAGCAGGCCTCCTCAGGCTGCTTCATCAACACAATCTTTCAGGACAATGGCTGCATAGAATTCACTGTTTGGGACTGCCAGCATGACAAATAAGGTTAGGGCAGGCACTGGCTCCATTCAGCTGGCACTTAGGGACACTTGATATAAGAATCATGGAGGAGTCAAAGGGACAGAACTGAGCCAGCGGAATGGCAGGAGGCAACAGACCAGGACTGGGATTTGGAAAGGGTTTTATGGCTCAGGAGGCTTTGGGGGCAGCATGGCTCCATTTCAGGAACCTCAACACCCAGGCTCCAGAAAAGAGTTTAAATATGCTTAAGGTGTGGGAGGAGACATATGTATGCATTTGCGTCCATGCTTGTCATTTTTTTATAGAATTTTGAGCTCCAACTTTAGCTCATTACTGGTTGGGTCATTCCCTTGGGGTGAGTACTTTTTCCCACCAAGGCAGGCCCTCTTAAGGTAAACAATAGTGAGGAAGTACATCCATAGTTTGATCATCTTTGCTTGCATAAACAAAGAGAGAACACACACTATACCTTTTTCTCACACTTGCAATGGGGTTCAATTTTAATCCAAAATGAAAGATGTAGGTGATTTTGCGAAGTGTTAAAGGATGTTTCTGTTTCTCAAGGTCATCGAATGACATGAGAGAATTGCATATGCATCTACTAACAATGTTGTAAATCACAAAACATAACAAGTAGTTGTAAATTTTAAACCCTCAAAGTAGTGATGAGTTCATTTTATTGCACTAAAGGAAATATGAAGTTGTTTTGTCCAATTTTAAACCCAAAAAAGCAGTAATGAGATGAGGGTTCAATTTTACTCACATTTGTGCATTATTTTTAAACCTAATTGAAATATAGTGATTGTCCTAGAGCAGAAAATAGAAAGCATAAAAGTTGGGTTATAATTGCCCCAAAGGGTTAAATGCTTGTTACAATCACATAATTTTAAGATAGAAAAGCTTTCTTCATTTGAGCTCCATGTATTTCAACCTACAAAATAGGGTTCGCCTAACAACCAAACAAATTCAGAAGCACATCAGTGATTAGATAAATCAAAGAAAATTAAGCGCATATCAAAAAATGATTGTAAAGTTTCTCACCTTGGTTGGGCGTCACAATTTGAACTGTGGGTGTTGCTATGGTGAAAACGGGTGTTGCTCTACAGTAGAGGTAGTGAGCAAGAAAGCATCGGTATTTGGCCCAATGTCACTATAAACAGAAGCATCGCATTTTGAAATTTGTTAGTATCGGTCTGGTGAAGTTGAACGTCACTGTTTAAACTCTTTGATACCTCTATATTAAATCCGTGTCACCAGATTTAAGTCAACATTAGAGCATTAATTTAGCGTTGGGATTTCAAATTGTGGCTTATGTTGAGCCACTAAACCTCAATCTACCAAACAAGATCATTTGAATTAAAAGCTAAACTAAGCATTTTATAGAAATTAAAAACTACAAACTAAGCAAAAACAGATAAATGCTTACTCTAACCCATTGAAAACTTATCATGTTTCGGAATTGGTGTTGTGTTGATGTGGAACGACCATTTCCCAATCCCATGATCAGTGAGCCTATTTTAGTCAATTCTATGGAAGAGAATTGATGAAACCATAGTGATAAATGGATAAAAACCTAGATTATCCTAAATGAACATGATGCAAACTAAGTTACCATGATTTTATGCTAAAAAATGAACTAAAAATGTGATTGCTAAGCTAATCTAAGCTAATTCAAAGCTCAAAGATGGAAATCCTAATGCATATATGAACTAAGATGGATGCATGGAAGCCATTAATGGATGCCTTAAGCTATTATGCAATTGAAATTAACTAAAACAAGATAAAAGTGAGTGACTTGTGAGTGTGGATGCAAGTAAATTCAACACCATGAGTGTGCAATTGAAAGATGGATGAGATTCAATAGCATGAGTTTGCTATTAACAAGATGGATCCATTTGTCTCCAAATAGTGTTCTATTTATAGGAGAGCAAATGAGAATTGAATGGCTGACATCAAAAAGATTAATCAACGGTTAGAGATGGAAGAAATAAGAGGCATGGATCATGGATTCTCATCAATGGATGAGAATGTATGATGTGATTTAATCAAGGGCTCACATTTGCTTCAAACAAACACACTTTGACTTGCTCACACAGGTCACAAGGTGACTTGTTCAAGAGGTTAAAGGTTAAAGCTTGCTCAAGAAGCCAAGTGAGTTGATTGGAGGAGAAAGAAAGAATATCCCTTGGAATATACCTTTGGGTGAGGAAAAAGGAATTTTGCTAATTAAATAAATTATTAATTATGCAAAAAGGGATTAGAGGAATATTAGTTTAATTTCTAATTAAACAAGGTTTAATCATGCAATTAGGGGATTTGAAGAATTAAAGGTGAAATTTATTAAATTAAATGTTTTAATGAATGGGGGAGAGATGAAATAGTATTTAATTAAATACCCTTGGATTATTTAATTAAATAGGATGATTTAGGGAATTAAATTAAATAGTTCAATGTATTTAATTTAATAGGATGAAATGTTAGTGTGAAAGGGGAATGAATTAACCTGAATTAAATTAATTAGGTTAATGGATGAAAATGATGTAATTAATTAATTAGCTAGGCCAATTAAATTAATTAAGCAAAAAGAGGATGGGTTTCAAGAGGAAATGATGTTAGTAAACTTGTTTTGAGTGTATGATAACGTTTGAGACATTTTTCAGTGTCTACAGGATTCAATCGTGTAGTTTTTTTAGTCAAACTCATTGAACCATGTTTCATGAGTAGTGGTTCACAAGAACCCATCTCTCATGATAGTGAATTGTCCACTTAGCACTCATTGCATCTAGGTGATGCTCACAAAGGTGAAGCACTGGGCCTTCCTGGGAGGTCACCCATCCCAATACTACTGCAACTCAAGTGCACTTAACTACAAATTTTTCCCCACGGTTAAGACCACTTTGCTTGCAACCCCATTTGAAAAACCTTCAACAAGTGTTGTGCCTTATGAATAATTTATTATAGAGCTCCTTTAGCTCATCAATTGATAAGTAGGAGGCATTTTCCACAACATGTCAAATTCTAATATTGCTATTAGGATCAACCATGTAGTTTTTCTAGTCAAACTCATTGACCCATGTTTCATGAGTAGTGGCTCACAAGAACCCATCTCTCATGATAGTGAATTGTCCACTTAGCACTTATTTCATCTAGGTGATGCTCACAGAGGTGAAGCACTGGGCCTTCTTGGGAGGTCACCCATCCCTGTACTACTCCAACTCAAGCATGCTTAACCATAGAGTTTTACCCATGGTTAAGACCACTTAGCTTGCAACCCCATTTACAAAACCTTCAGCAAGTGTTATGCCTTATGAACAATTCATTATAGAGCTGCTTTAGCTCATCAATTGATAAGTAGGAGGCATTTTCCACGGTTAAGATCACTTAGCTTGCAACCCCATTTGTAAAACCTTCAACAAGTGTTGTGCCTTATGAACAATTCATTATAGAGCTCCTTTAGCTCATCAATTGATAAATAGGAGGCATTTTTTTAGTCAAACTTATTGACCCATGTTTCATGAGTAGTGGTTCACAAGAACCCATCTCTCATGATAGTGAATTTTCCACTTAGCCTCTAGGGTAAGCTTGATGAAATCCCATTCTACCCTATCATATGTTTTTTCAAAATTAAGTAGTAGCATTGCTGCCTCTTGTTTGGATGTCCTTGCCCACTCGATTTCCTCTCATTTGGTGATTAAATTTTCTAGGATGTATCTACGTTTGATGAATCCAGTTTGAGTGCTATTAATGCATTTAGGCAATATATTGACTAGTCTTCTTACCAACACCTTTGCTATGATTTTGTAAGATACATTCAGAAGTGTTATAGGGCTCCAATTTTTAAGCAAAGGCTTATCACCCTCTTTGGGGATTAGTTTTATGATGCCTTTATTGATGTCTCTCTCTAAGGAGCCAACCTCTAGAGCCTCTTTGTAGACTAGGTAGAGATCCTCCACTACCCAATTGCTGAAAAATTTATAGAATTCTGTTGGGATACCATCTGGTCCAGGGGATTTTTCACTTGGAAGGGATTCAATTTCCAATTTTATCTCTTCTTTGGTGATTTCCTTTCTCAACCCTTCTACCTCTTCCAATTCTATCTTTTTTGGGATGCATCTTCTAATTATGTTTCTTGCAGTGGTGCAACATTCACCACCTTCTTCCGATGAGAACAAGCTTTTGTAGAAGTTAAACCCCTTGATGTCTTCTTGGCTACTATAGGCCACCCCTTATGACTAAACCTGCTCAATGTGTTCCTTGAAATTTTTCTCCCTTAGGAGCCTAAAGAATAATTTGGAACCTTTGTCCCTAATTTCAAGCCAATTAAGTTTGGACTTGACTTTGAGCCCTTGAATTTTACTATTTTGAAGCCTTCTCAGGGAGTCTTTGGTATGGATGAGCTTGCTTCCCAAGGGTTCATTTCCAAGATCCTTTTGTAGTCTTGCCTTAGTTTGTAGTAGTTCTTCTTGCAGGACCCCCTCCTCCCTGTTACTATCCATGGATTTCTTCTTCCCTATTATTTGAAACAAGGTTTTCCACCCCTTGGTGTTCAAGATCCATCTATCAATGGCTGGCATGTTTTTACACATCCATCGTTGATCAGCCTAGAGGAGTTAATGGCATCTAGACAGTCCTTGTCCCACAAAATCCTTATGTTATGGAGGAATCCTCTTCCTTTGTCCTTTCCATTCCCCTTTCCTTTTTTAATCAGGATCTTAATCTTAATGGGTGATGATCTAAAAGAGTGTAGGGGTGCACTTCAATTTTGCAACTATCCCTCAGGGATTTTGGGAGAAATAACTCCTTATTCAGATAAAATCTATCAAGATGGTAGTAGATTCTCCTATTTCCCTTCTGAGCATTGCACCATGTGAACTAGATATTGGGAAAGTTCTTTTTCTTCCCTTCTATGGGGTGAGTCAGTTTGAGCTTGTTCTTCATTTTTAGCCAGAATTACTTCTCACTTCCTTTCCACTCCATGTCAATCCCTTCAACCTTATTCTCTTGGTTCTCTATCATGTTAAAATCCCCTCCAAGAATCTAAGGGATATCCTCCAATTCACACATGCACTTCCATAGCTTGATTCTCTCTCCATACTCATTGGGTGCATAGATTGAGCAAATTTGAAAAGAAAATTCCTTCATTTCAATGATGACCCAGACAACTGTGTTGCATGGGGAGGTTCCAAACCTAGAAACAAGATTCTCCTAATCTTTTGAGATAATGATATCATCGCCCCTACCCTTCTCATGTTGAGTGGGAAAATGGGTGTAGTCACTTCATATGCAATTTAGGTTGGTTTCAAGGGTAAATCCTGTTGCTTTGAGTTCTTAGAGGAGGACCACACCCTTGTCCTTACACTAGCTGATGAATCTCCTCACAGTCTATTTTTTGTTAGGGGATTCCAACCCCCTCACATTCCAAGAAATGCAGTTAAGGGTTATTGGAATCTGGTTTTGATGCAAGGTCCTTCTCCAACCTAAAGTTCTCAAAGAACTTTGGCACTTTTGGTTCTACCTCCAACTTCTTGGCAATAAGACTTGTGATCACTGTACTAATTTTCTTGCTTGGATAACAGTTTGAGATTACCTTTTCTAGTAGGAATTATAGTTTCAATACCCTTTCTTGGTCTCCCTCTTGTCCTATGGGGCTGCTCAATCTTTGCTCCCACCTCCCCATCAGAAACTCCCTTAGGAGCCAGGTACCCTATCTCCTTTGTAGCCTTAGTTCCCTCTTCAGGGTATGGAGTGTCTACAATGCTACAATGGTTTTGATATCCTTTTCATCCCCTCCATGATGAGAGCATATCAATGCACTATTAGAACCACTCCCCCACTTGCCTGTGCCCCCCAAAATATCATTGGTGGACATATTACAAGTCCCCTTAAAGTTGCTCTGAATTCTACCCATTTCCAACATTTGGATTGCAACCTATCCATCAATGGTATCCTATAGAGTAGGGGTGGGTAGCAGGTGGATTTTAAGAGCACTGACTATTTCTTTCACCTTGGAGGGGTTTTCAACTTGCCTATTTGCTTCTTTGGATCCCTTCCTAGGTTCATTTCCTTCACAGTGTTTTATAAAATCATTTTTACATATTCTGAAATATTTTATGAAGTAAGATTGCTTATTAGGGGTGGAATCCTTATCTTTCACCCCAACCCTTGTCCTTTTCTTTAATTTTTCATAGACCAACTATTGTGCATTTTTCCTCTCCCCCTTACATGTTCTCTCTTGACCAACAACATTGTTGGTGATCTCTTTCTTTCCACAAGTCTGCACTTGTGTTGGGGGGTTTGGTTCTTTTGGTAGAGCCTCAAGAGACTCCAATTCTAGTTCCTTAATTTTAGTTTCACTACCTAGCCCATCCATTTCTATGCTTTCATAATTTCTCTCTACATCATAACCCAAATCTTGATCTAAGGCTTTTGAGAGATCACCCCCTAGGGATTGAGTCTCTAATCCATCAAATTTGAGCCTAGAATCATCTTTTGAGGTTTTGTGTCCCCCTAGATTATTTACAGTTCCTTTCATTAGGGTTTTGTACTCTATTATTTTTCCAACATCTAGGGTTTCAAAAATTTCCTTTCCATTTTCCATGGGTTTAATAGCCCCAATGCTAGTAGGCTCATTGGTTTGAGATCTAGGGTTTGGAGGCCCTCCCCAGGTTTTGGCATTATCTTTACCTCACATGAGTGATTTTGCACCATTCATTTCACTTTTGGCTATTAGTGGGCGATTCCTCCTTATGTTCCCCTCTTTGTGACAAAGGTAGCATGAATTTAGCCCTCTCAACACCTCAAGGGAACACATGGCATCTCCGGTATCTAGTTTTAACTAAAATTCATCTAGGATATCCACCCCAGGTAGGATGGAGACCAGGGGTCTAGCATTTATGTGGGAGTGCAGACCTTGTGTTGTATATTCTCAAAACCTTTCCATAAGGTTCAAGAAGAAAAGGAATGAAGTTCTAAATTCTCAACAATACATCTTTCACCACAATCCACCTAGGGCTCGAAAGAGCCATAATTTCCTCATTCAGGGCCTCAGGTGACCACGCCAGGGCCCTAAAAATAGTTTTCCCTATACTCCAAAATTGTTTTTTTAGTGCTTTGTTTCGCATTTCATTGTTTCTAAAAAAGATTACATCAAGCCCTTTTTGGATCATTTTGTAGTATGAAAATAAAATCAAAAGTTTTTTTCCCCAAACATTTGTTAACCAATCATCCATGTAACTTCTTGTCGGGACCTTGTTAATGTCCATGGCAGCTAGAAAAATGCTAATGTTTCTTAGTTTATTGTCTTGCAGACAAAGAGCTTCAATTAATTTGGAATTAGGAACCATGGTGTCAAATTTAAGGGGGCTAGGAGGGAACTTACCTCTTTCACAACCCCCATCCTCAACATACCTAGCTTCTTGCACCACAAATGTGGCCCCATCTAGAAGCACCACTTCTTCACCTATCACAATGTCACGAAAAGACTTTGCTTGCGACAAGCCATCTGCACTAGTGCCCGACACCTTTTGAGTCCCATCAGGGTGATTTTCCTCCCTATTCATCGCTACACCTGTCCACTTGGCCAAACATGCATGAGCGAGGGCACCAAAATCCCTGAACCACACAAGGCGAGAGCAATTTCACAAAGAGAGAAGTAACCACAAAACCCCCTAAGAGAAGTGCCAGTGTGGAGGAGGACTAGGCCTCCCCCACACCCACAGAAAATCCCACCAGCAGCCAATACAACCCTAATGCACTTGAAGAGCCCTAATCGACAAATTCATTGAGCTTGCAAATACTTAAATTTCTTTGCATTGATTAGATTTTACAATCTTATCTTGCTAGAAAGCATCTAATGAAATATTGTCAATTAGATATCATCTTTAAGTTTCGTTGACTACATGTCTATTGAAATTTATTTTCTTTCAATATTTATTTCTTGAATCATCTTTTAGAAATTAATTATTGTGTGCTTGTCTTTTTATCTTGCAGATCTCATTTGCACATGGAACTTGAAAAAATGAAGCGTAGGAAACAATCTTTGAAGAATTCATATTTGAGTTGGAGAAGTGGGCATTGAACTTGAACTTAAAAAATCATTTTTAAGTGCTTATTGTAATAGTTTAGAGCATCCATTTGTTGCTTTTATTTTCTGTTTTAGGACAACTAGATCAATTTGGGTTTAAAATTAATCATGGATTTTATTTTTTCAAGTTGGACTAAAATTGAACATTAGAAACTCACTAGGCATTGCAATATGGGATAAAATTGAACAAGGAAAATTCACACTTAGTTTTTGGTGCTTAAAAAATGAACTCACCTTTACTTTAGGGATTAAAAAGAACTTGTGCCTTCTTCTTTTTGTGGTTTGCAATTATTGTCATTTGAATGCGTATGCAATTCTCTCGCACCACTTGGTGATCTTGAGAATCAAAAGCATTCCTTTGACATTTGTTGTCTAATCACCCACATATTTCAATTTGGATCTAAAACTAAACCCCATGTGCTAGTGTGAGGAAATACATTGTGTGTGTTCCCTCCTTGCACTTCACGCAATTTGGGCAGTCGAACTACAAATGTACTACCTTGCTTTTTTCTATCTTTAGAGGGCCTGCCTCCCCACTTTGAAAAGAGGGAATGACCCAAGTGGTAACGAGATAAAGCCAAGCTCTTTCAAATCACTATATAAAAATGTGTTTGAGGGGAAAGTCATAAATAACAGGTGTGAATGTGTCATACCGACAAGTGTCACCCTTAGTATCTGTGTGATATGTTAAAATATCTTCTTAGGAAGAGACTAGCAGGCCTCTTGATTTTCCATAATCTTGAGCTAATCTTGCCATCTGTATGGCCACCTTGAATGAAAGCCCTTATTAAGAACCATTTGTTTAGTGACCAAAAACCTTTATGCTTGCTAGTGCAGGAATGATTGTTCTGAAACCACCCCACATTTGTACTATTCAAAGTAGAAACAAGAAAATCCTTAAGCTCTCTGGATCTTCAGGATTTTGAGATTTGGCGGTCCTGAGAAGTGTGTGTTGTGGAGGGGAGCCAGTGTCGCCAAATCTCTAACTGTTCGCTTTGTCTTAGTGTTTGGAGAAATCTAAGTGGGGACTTAGCAAGTAGTATCTTTGTCTAGCCTAGGATTGCACATTTTGCAAGTTAGTTGAACACATTGCTTGGATATCAAACATTGGAAACAAACATTTAACAAATCATCAAAATTTTAAACCCTTTGGAAAGAGTGAATATCTTTGAAGGGTCCAACTATTACTGCTTATCCCTAGGGATTTTATCCTTAGAGGCTTCTAAATATTTAGGCTCATATATCAATATACTCTCTCCAAAGTCAACCTAGGGAAGCTATGGCCTTGAATCTTTGATTTTCACATAATGGACCTTATGAAATCAAAAATGAGCTAAGACATAGACATTTAGTTTGTATTTAAAAGATGAGTTGATGTGGTAAAGAGAATTCACTTAATCAAGATAAAAAGACAATTGAACCCCACACATTTGTTAAATATCTTCATGATTTCCCAAAAAATCAATATTACAAAGAAAAAGTCTTTATGTCATCATTTAAAACTTAGGTGTCATAATCAAAAGGCTATAAGAAGATACCTATTATAAAGTGTAACCTAAGACTTAATACTGCAAGATAAGAAAGAAGGTAAAAAGGTTTTATAGACTTATTCTGCTCAACAATCCGGACATGTATGCTCAATATGAACCCTATGATTTTTGAAACACTTTAGAGGTCTTACAGTTTCTTCAACACCTTGGTCTTGCAAACAAAGTCTTTCTAGGTTCATCTAGGATCAAAATCAACACTTCCATTTATCACAACATTTATCAAAACCCATCTCACAAATAACTTTTGGAACTTCAGAAAAACCATCAATGCTAGACTTTTGGTAAATCCTTAAATCATAATCACCTTGTTTGGCTAGGTGCATGGGGATGAATCCTTTCTCACATCACCCCTTTTGGAAAATTTCACCACAAGATCACATCTAACATCTTGGGATCTACAAGTCCATTATCTAAATCAAACCAATCAAAATCAAAAATTCCTAAAGTCTAGTATTCATATGAAGTTCTCAAAAGTTCAAACATTCAGACCATTCATCCCTCATTCATCATCATTATCTAATCCTTGCCACATCCTAGAAATTCTTCTTTTACCTAAAGTTTAGATCAACCAAAGGAGTTAAAGGTTCATCCCACATATTCCTAAAATTTGATCCCAATTGTATGGTCCAAACATGGTCACAACACAAGAAGATCATGGAGCAAAAAAAAGAAAAATCAACCTCAAGTGATTTAAGTCAAACAAAATTCAACCCTAGGATATCCATCAACCTTCCACTTAATCTCCCTCAAATACCTCAAGATACTCAAGAGGGAGGTTGTAAAGTGGAGGACGTCACAAATAACTTCAAGGAGATGTCCCAAGATGAAACACTTGAGCTAGTTCAAAATACTTAAACTCACAATCTTGTCAACATAGTCATTCGGTTAAATCCCACCTAATACATGTTGGCATTGGAAAAATAAGGGGCTAAAATCCCTTCCGACTTCGATGTGAGCAATATTATTGAACAAACTTTGGGAAACCTACCGCCAAAATCATTTACACCATCATTTTCGGGTATCATCCAACCATCATCATCTCATGCCCCAAGTCAACCAATGATAACAAAGGGAAGTTCACTACTCCAAGGCCTTCAAGGGAATCCACTTGTCAACAACCAAAATTTGGAAGCCAATACAGTATTGGGTATGCCTAACACTGTCCCACAAGACCCTAAGTAACCATATGTGCCATTCATTTTACACAATATAGATAATTCATCCACTTCTCATGCTACCCTTGCATATTCCATTAATACACAAGGCTACAATCCCAACATCTCCCAAGGACAAGTGGATTTATTTGGACGAGTAGAAACTTTCAATGCTTCATCCTCACTTTCATAAGGAAACACATCACAACTATTCCCACCATTCCCTATCTTGACATCATCATCCACACCACTTCAAGGTATAGGGAAAATCCCTTAATCCAACACATTGATCCAAAACCAATCAAACCAAATCAACCCCCTAAGCACAAATCAAATCAACACATTTATCATACCAAATCCTCCAAGCATGCCACTGATATCGCAACACCAAGTGGCATCAACCCAAATTTCTCAACCAATCATCACATCATCAACAACACCTCAAAATTTAGTCTTCCAAGGACTAAGCATATCAGCCACACCATCCACCACACAACCCCTTTCCATCACTCAACAAACACCTCAGCAACCTCTCGTCACATCATCTCACACCATCCCACAAAATCCCCCACTACCACCTCTAAATCCAAATACAATAAATCAATATAGTATCACATTACAAGTAGCTCAACAAGCTTACCAAAATGCCTTCCAACAATTGCAAGTACAACAAGCTCAAGTCTAAGCAAAATCTCAAGCCAAGTGCAAGCTCAAGCACAAGTGCAAGCACAAGCTTTGCTACAACAATAAGCCACACAATAGGCACAACAACGAGCGTAAGCACAAGCTTAGGTTCAAGCACAAACACAAGCTCAATACCAAGCGCAACAAGTGCAAGCACAAGCCTTGTTACAACAAAAATCCTATCGAAAAGCCTTACAACAACATGCACAACAAAAAGCATTGATAACGCAACAACAACAAACAACATAATAATAGGCCCAACAATAGGCATTATTAGCTCAACAACAACAACAAGCAGCCTAATAACAAGTGTTGTTGGTACACCAACAACAACAGGCATACCAACAAGCGATGCTTGCACAACAAAGCTTCCAACAACCTTTCACAAACACACAACAAAATTCCTTAAATCTTAACACACAAACCACCCCATATGTCACCCAACCAACCATACCATCCCAAAACACATACATCCCACCACCTGATCCATAGAATGATTTTTCCACACAAGTCAAGTTGCTCTCACAACAAAGACAAGACATAAAATCAATAAAGACAAGGAAATCACACACACAAGAAAGTTTGTGCCCCTATCTATTTGATAGAAGCATTACTATGGTTCTATTTCCACCAGGCTTCAAAATACTGAAATTCAATAAATATAGAGGAAACAAAAATCTTGAAGCTCACATTATGGAATTCCATGTACATTGTATGGAAGTGGCATATGACGATTCTTATCTGATGCGACCCTTCCCTCAAAGTTTGGTTGGTCTAGCAAGGGAATGGTTCTCCCACCTACCCCATGGAATTTAAAAGTTCCAAGAAATCATAGATTTGTTCATAGAAAATCATTCATTTAACTTGGGAATGGAAGTGAGCTTAGAAGAATTATTCAGCCTAAAACAAGCCAAGGGAGAAACATTTTTAGGCTTCTTGCAATGACGGCGATCTAAGGACAGCAAAAGAAAATGGTCTATGCTGGAAGAATAGCAAATCAAAACTATCATATCCACCTTGAAGGGAGCTTGTCCTTCCATCTAAAAATGAAATGCATCACAACATACGACCAACTAATACCCAAAGCCCTCAACATTGAAAGAGCCCTTATAGTGTACGGGGGCATTGCGCATGTACCAAGACAATCGATCATCAATGAGTTACAATGACAAACCTCACACATGGGCTAAAAAAAAATGTCACCAAAAATGGTGTTGTGGACGCCAAAGTTGTTATTAGTGCCCCAAGTCCAAATACGCAACAACAAACATATACACAACCACAAAAAAAACACACAAAACACCCTACAAACCAACACATGATAACAACAACCCAACAATCAAATGGTTAACAATGTGAATGCTCAAGGACCACCCTTGAGAAATAAATATCCACCAAAACACAATTATACACCACTAGGGGAACCTATTGAGTTTGTCATGCAGTAGTTAGTACAAGAAAACCTTATCATGCTCCCTATTTATGAAAAATATCAAGAGCCTCAAGTTAAACCACCATGGTATAACGAGAAACACCTCTACAACTTTCATAAAATAAAGGGACATACAACAACTAGCTATATGAGACTTAAAAATTTTATCCAAGATCTCATCGATGATAAGGTTATAACCATTGAACAAATAGTCGGGAATCAAGATCTCAAAATATAAACGAATATGATGTCGGATCACAATAAAGGAAATAATAATGGTAAAGAAAAGGGTTATCACAATGTGAATCATATCTATGATGACGTTGTCCAATCTTTGGATGAATGGGTAACAATTTTCAATATCAAAGGACCTAGAGCTGAATGTGGAGTCACCACACATAGCGGAAAAAATTCTATCTTAGGACCTTCACCACCACCCAAGGCACCAACTACTAATCCAAAATCAAACCCTAATGGTTATAGCAACCAGGAGCAATTGAAAAAGACCCCCGACCAAATATCCATCATGGAGTTGCTCAAAATATCCCTTGCACATAGGGACATCCTAGAGAAGGCATTGGTCGGATCCTCTGTCCCTACAGACCTTGATGCAAACCAATTTCAAGATATGGTTAGGCATATCACTACACTGCATCTCCTCACATTCTCTGAGCATGATCTCCCAACCCAACCATCTCATAACCATGCACTCCACCTGGAAGTCTTAGTCCATAAGAGCAAGGTCAAAAGGGTCTTAGTGGATGGGGGTGTGGGTTTGAATATTTGTACCCAACTGATAAAGAATTTGGGATTTTTAGAGGATGGACCATTGAAAAGAGAAAAGGCTTCATCATCAAGGCCTAAGACGATCAAGAATGGGTGTCCTACGGCACCATTCAACTTCCCATCCAAGTGGGGCCATCAATCTTGGAGACCACTTGCCAAGTCCTTGACCTTGAATTCCCTACAATATTTTCCTAGGGCACCCATGGATCCATGGGATGCAAGCTGTTGCATCCACGTTCCATCAATGTGTAAAATTCCCTTACCAAAACCAAGAAGTCATGATCCATGGTAACCCTGAACCTTTTTATTATTTCAAAAATATGGAGACCAAGTATTACAAGATGCCCCAAGTTACAAAAAATGATGAAGGACCCACGTCCCCTTATGTAGACCCATCCGCCGTAGCCTCCACCTCTAAGAAAAAGGCACCTACCATTCAAAACATCCTAGATGTCAGGGTTGTAATCCAAGATAACGGGTGTGGGGACTATAAATTGAAGAAGAGAACCTTTGTGATAGGAGAGTTACCTCAATCTCCCAGATCTCATGAAAAACCACAACCAATTGACCCAACATCTCAGACCTTCAAAGAAGAACATACCACCTTCAGAAAGTGGGGAGACCTAAGTAAAGAGGTGGTGAATGGAAAATATGTATCAAGCTTGTTATATCAAGATGAAAGACCCGTACTTGATCTTCCCATGGAGGACGACAACAAAGGTCTACAATTAATGCTTGGCATGGGCTACAACAAGAATTAAAAGCTCAGAAAAAATGACAATGTCCTGTTAGAACCTATCATTTCTAAGAAGTGCCTTAAGAATCTTGGCCTCAAATGTACCCCTAAGAAGATAACCATACTTGGAAAGGGTGCTACAGTTAAAATAGTCAAAGCTTCCTCATAGATACCTGTGTCGCTTAGTAGTCCCTTTGAGGATCCCATCTCCGATTTACCCATGCTATTTGAGGACTCCTCTCTCTTTATGATCACCACCATGTCTTTTGAGTCAAATACCCAAGCCACCGAACTATAACTCATTTACCCTCAACTCATTGATTGTGACCAACGAGGACCACTGATCTTAGATACATTTGAAAATAATGAGGCTCTCTCAAAATTCATGGGACTAAGGGATAAGCTACATGGCATGTGCAGGATCATGGTATGCCAAAAAGTGGCAATGGAGAAAAAAATACATGTTTCTACGACTCAAAAACGTGAAAAAGTTGAGTTGACTTTATGGGGCTCGGGTGACTACCGAGGTAAAGCAAATACCTAGATTTAAAAATCGGATATCCGATTCAAATCGGATATCCAATTTTTTAAACATATATATATATATATATATATATTATGGGCCGAATGAAACCGACCAAAACTCATTTTGTTTCGGCTTAACCGTGGCGGGTGCACAGTGGAAAAAGCAAATCAGATATCCGATTTCAAATCCATCTACAACAGGTAAGATTCTTGATTTTTTATTTGCTCTAATCAAATTTTCAATTATATTTGTTTAATTTTAGTTGATTTTTTTCAAAATAGGGTTTTTTGATAGATATTTTATGAAAAATTTGAGTTTAGCATGGATTTTGATGAAAATTGAATGTTTGCAATGGATTTTCACTTAAAAATAATGTTTTTTATGTATTTGGATTAAAAATTAGAGAATTTTATAATTTTTGTTAAAAACTAGGGTTTTTGTTGGATTTTTTTTAAAAACTAGGGTATCTAGAATAATTGGATAAAGACCTACAATGAATTCAACAATTCTTAAGCATTGAACCTTTGGATGGAGAAGCAATCCCTCTTTTGGATAGCATTGGGAAGTTGGTAAATGATTAGGAAGGGATAGAAGTGTTACGTAGCCTAGCTAATATAGTAGATTCTAATATTCCTTTGGTAGCTAGTTTCACGAAATTTTTGACTAATGCTCAAAATCCTTTTGGAAAATAAGTTTCCTCTCCCACAATAATGCCTTCTATTCCCAACTTTACACCTCCAATCATAGCATCAATGATGGAATATAACAATGGTTTAAACTCAAGCTTAGGAATTTCTAGTGGAAATTATAATAGTTTTGTCCCTTCACCTATAACACCTCCATATTCATCACCCCTCCTAAACATGAAATATAATATCCCACCATTCCTCCATACTAGTTCACCATACTTGAAAAACTCTTACAACATGTGGCCCAATGATTTTGTGATAAATCAACTTTTTTATTTAAAGCATGACATTATTACAACAACAAATTTCAAACTTAAACCAAAATCAAACCAATAGTAAACATCCAAAATACCTTACACATAGTTCATTAATGTTCACTATTTTAAATACACCTATACTACAAAACATTGAAATACCTCGCTTTGGAAAGTACAATGGTAAAATATATCCTAATAACCATTTGTTAGTTTTTACTACCTTGTGTAGAGACTTTATTTTTGAAGATTCACTCATAGTGAAAACTCTTTTCTAGATCATTGAAAGATATGGCCTTGGATTGGTTTTGTTCATTGTCAAACAATCAATTACCTCCTTTACACAACTCATTAATGATTTCCTCCAACACTTTCAAGTGAACATCAGTCCTCAAGTTACATTAACAAATTTAGTTCATTGTAATCAAGGACCTAAAGAGAAAATAAAAAACTTTATGAAATGATACTAATCCCTTTATTTGAAATTCTCCTATAGTCTTCAAGATGTTGACATTCAAAGGGTGTTTATAGGTAACTTACAACCTAATATTCAAGATAAGAAATTGCTAATGAAATATCCATCCTTAACATGTTTTTGTATAACCCTTCATGATTATCGAATATCGATTAGTTGGTATGAAGGTACCCCTTCATAGGCTCCTATTGGTCAATCATATAAGTCATGCCTCAAAACAACTATCAATCATTTAAAAAGAAAAAGAAAATATTCATTACTTGATAAACATTCATGTCAAACTGCTCATAATATTGAGACAGAAGTAACTACTGTAAACATAACTCTAGATATAAATTTAGGCTATGAGATAGGAAATTTTCATAGTTGTTTGATTCTCTCCATGTGATCATGTTGCAATTGTTAAACAAGAATATGATTCAACTTCCTCCAATTATTCATATTCAAACAATTAAACCTTTACCACTAAACTTTAATGCAAAAACATTTTTTCAATATCATCGTATAGCTCGACATGATATGGAAAGATGTAAGCATATTTATAACCAAGTGCAAGACCTCAATCTAATCAAATCCAGTTGGATGACCTATTAATGACAAAGGAAATAAATTGGTTTTTCCACCTAATCAATACTTACAAATATTTACAAGCCTATTGCCAATTCAACAAACTTTGTTCAATACAATGATAATGAAGAAGATGATAATGGATTTTCCATCTTATATAAACATTATTAATATTCAAAAATCATAAAGGAAAACAATATTTTTTTTGAAATTTCTTTTACATATATTGATTCTTCTATAACTACACTCGATGGTCTTCTTTTATATCAAGTTTGGTAACCCTAAAAGGGGAATACTCATTGATCCCATGTACATAGTGAATATGATAAAAAAGATAATAGATGTATATAACTTGGCGTGATGATTATGAACAATCAAAAGCATGAT
>VDFB02323787.1:0-43446 GCA_007258455.2 Sequoia sempervirens | reverse complement strand
CATGGAATATAGTGATTTTGTTATGTCAGTATTTCTTTTGTTGGGTAAACAATATGAAATTAATAGAATAGAAGGTTGTATTTGCCTGACACTTATTCCAGTATGAGCATGTTCTTTCAATGGTTGTTGGTATACAATCCTCTACATTTTTCTTAACAAATACTAACGCAAACTTGGCTGTGGTGGCACATCATAAGGTTCAAAACAAAATATTGAAATATTGGGTGGATTGCAAATCTAGAGTCATGAAATTGCATTAAGTGTAATATATATTCATGTAGTTCAATACTTGAATTTTAATAGTGGATTACAGAGAGGGATGCAAAGCAATGCCAATTACTATCAAACATGTTTATCACTATGATGCACATTCAATGGAATTGGCACAAACAATTTGTTAGAATGTGTAGTTGATTGTTAAAAATCATGTCTTCATTGCTCAAAATGTAAACTTGCTCTTGTTCATAGTTTAATAATTGACATATGGTAGAGGCTTCACTAGAAAATCTCAACTTCATGGATTCTCAACAATTGTTCTTGTTGATGTTTTGAATGAAATATCATATAAATTTGGTATTCTATTCTCACTTCTCAGGAAGTAAAAAATTGATTCAATTTGAACACAAAATGTCAATCTTACATCAGAACATGCTGGAAAATAGGAAACAATGAACTATTTAGTTAGTTTGTTGTTTATTCTCCCATGATGATGCAGCCAGTGAGAAAGCCGGAGCCCGATTCGGTGGCCGAGCTTGCATAGAAGCCCTTTCGGTTCCCCTAGTTGAGTTGCTGCTACCTCTATAAATGAAGAAATGGGATGTGCTTTTGCAAAATTGAGTGTAGTAAGGACACTAAAGTAATGTCAGATGTCAAAATTAAGCAATCTGTCATTCAAAGTGTAGCTACTAAGCAAAACATTGATGCAAATAGCAGACAAAACCTAAAGATTAGCCTGATTAACAAAATCATTTGAAAATGTTATACTACTGTAAAGTTATTTAACCAGGGCTTAAATAGACTGACTTTGTGCTTAATCTGCCATTTATGTTATTGCTAATTCATTTCTCATATTAGTTTGTTAAGTGATTATACAAGAGAATATAAAAAACCTCCAGCAGTTGTTGAATGCTATGCAGAAAACAATACTTACAGTAGAATCTAATGGAATTTCTTTTTTGGAGGAGGGAGGATTCGGTTCCTTCTTCGAATCACTAGGATCTTATGTACTCAGTTGGAATTTTTTCTTGGCATCTGAGTTTTGAGAAGCATTATCATTATATCCCTTAAAAAATATATGTGCATGACTATTTTGAGTAGTTTTTACATTTCTCAGGGTACTTAGGTAATTTTTGGTGAACCTTCTCATCAATATCCATACGTTGCTCATCTTGATTTATGCTTCATGATTTTGTTCTGGATACATCTTCAAGCCATTATAATTATTCATTATTGGAATCTGGTGAGAGCAAAAGGTCTGGTTATAGGTACAATAATTAACCAATACAGACAATTATGGAAAGAAAGGAAGCATGCTTCGACGTCCATGGACAGGTGACTGAGACTATATACAATCAAGTACTTTCTTTTTGTTTTTTGTTTTTGGAAAGGGAAGCTTTTTTGTGCAGCTATATAACTAGCCAATGATGCTGAATGTTCAGACTTTCTTCAATCTTAGCAGTAATACTATAGAACTTTAACTATTTCTGGCATACCTTAACCAAAGGATGATGAACCTAGATATTTAGTAGGTTATGTTTGATTCTTGTGGCGTTATGGGTTCCACGTGTCGCTTTTGGAGTTCTGAGGATGGCAAACCTTTCGCGATAATTCGGCTCCCTCTGAAATTCACATCATTTTCATGGCGATCTTAGATAAAAGTTACTGAAGGCTTATTTAGGGGTTCAGCCGATTTTTATCTGATTTCATAACAGATCTCGCCAGGTTCGTGGAAGATGCGGTCCTACCAAAGCTAGATTGGTAACCCACGAAAACCGCTATATGACTCTCATGATGGGATGGAATTGGCGATTGCACTGAGGATGGTCGCATAGTGTTTGAAAAGTTAGTTTACTATTGCAACCGAGACAGAGGTGATTGAGCCCACGATGGCTGCTAATGCGCATAGATTTATATACTAAGTGAAATAGCGCTATGCTAATCCTTCTGCTATAAGAGACTCAAAATCTGGGCTCTCATCTAATGAAAAATGTGTCTACCCAAATGACATTCAGATGTTGCAATTAACACAGAGGAATCCTTACCCTAGCGGGCAGAGGGGCCAACCAGTACACTCAGCATAAAGGAGAGACCTCTGCAGTCACAACTGGCAGAATGAGGAAAGCTTCTGGATCTACTTCTGTATTCCTCTCCATGCTCTGTGCTATGTAAAAAAATTGACTCGATGCCTTTATTACACAAATAATGTCAAACAATACCTTTTTTGTATACTCACAATAATGAATAAACATGGGCAAAGCATAATGCCCAATCTCATGAGAAGATTCTTGTCTCAGTTTGGGCAGCTTAACAAAATCAAGTTTTTCTTCAAGGGCTTTCATCAATAATTTGAATTTCTAAACCCACCTGATGGACCACAATGACCAACAAAAAAATAAATCTAAGGAAAACTGCGTCTACCCAAATGACATTCAGATGTGGCAATTAACACAGAGGAATCCCAAACAAAGGCATTTTTGTGGAGAAAATTTGAAATAATTTGCCATAGAAATACCATCAAACTTGTTTTATGTGAGTCCCGGTTAAATCAACATAAAAGACATCTTTCTGTAGCTAAGCTAAAGGTTAGCCCAAATTTTGCAAAGAAGTTGCTCCTCAAATTGGAGGGACAACAGGTCTGATTAAAAAAAAATTGATATATACAAATTTGCAAGCTGAGAACAAAGCTTACATTTAGGTCTCTTCGAATGTCATCTGGCTTCAGTGGCTCCATCGACTCCTCCTCCACTTGCAGTAGAAGTGGTTGCTCCATTCCAATTCAACGAATCTCTACCAAATCTACCCCAAATTTTTCCAGAATTTTGCCAAATTGTTTGAGATGGGTTTTCTCTATTTTGCAAATTCCAATCCGCTCCTTCCATGTCTGCCCGCCTTAGCTTCACCCTAGAAAAAGCCACATGCTAAAACCCTAATATTGCTTTCTAAATTTTGCAACACAAACCTGAATACATTTTTCTCCTTTTCTCTTTTGTTACACTTCATCTTTCTTTTGTCTGTATGAGAAATGCATGACACAGCTGCACACAATACGTGTCCTTCTCCTTGGGACAACTGGCCATAGTCAAAGAATCACCTTACATGCAGTAGATCAGTCTATTGTAACTCAGAGGCATCAAAGTCCTGTTTTCAACAGGTAACAGTTTGGTGGCGTGAGACAAATTCACGGCGGCAATCTCACACTATATATAGCCTATCGGCTAAATTAGCTTAAGAAATTAATGAGATCTGACAGATAAAATGCAAAAAAGAATATGAATCCCACCAACAAGCCAGACCCATGAAATAAGACATGAAAAATAAACCATGGCGGCCGCTAAGGGTTTTTCGAAAACAAAACTTGCTGAAACCAGGGTGACATACCTCAAGATTTTGCACAAATTCAGGTCAGCGCTAATAAAACGAATTGGTTATTTATCCGAAATGTCAAGGTGTTTCTATGGTTGGGGCTGTAATGAAGTGAATGTGTGTAGCCAGAGTTAGGACTTGAATGTGTCAACGCAAAATTTCTTAACACAGCGCTGTCCCTGCGGAGTTGAAAAATGAGCCAGTAAATATCTCAGTTCCTCAGTAAATTTGACGTTTATTGTAACACAATGGTTGTGCCTTTCCCAACAATGAAGGTCATGTGAACCCAAGATTGCCCACGCATCTTGCTCTAAAGGAGACAAATTTTGCCATGGAAACAGATCAGCAATCTGTATAGAGCCTATCTGCCACTAAATCAAATTTATATACATATTTATTCCTTTATTTAACCTTTATTTGTTGATTACATAAATAAATAAATAATAACATATTTATCTTTTATTTACCTTTCATTCATTTCTAAGAAATAGACTTATGTAGGGAATTACAAGAATTAAATATATACTATTTACTTTATTTCCTTAAGTATAATTTTATTTACTTTTTTTGAAATTTATTGTATAATGATATTTCACATTCTTATATTTTATCCTTAACAAGAACAAATTCATGAATTAAAAATATATATATATATAATTTAAATATTTACCATTAGATATGCTTATTTACTAACTTTTACATTTGTAAATTTATTTTAAAACTTAATCATATGTATATATATACTTCAATTTTTATTTTTATTTTCTAACAGAACCTTATAAACTTTTGATATATTGTATATACGAGTTTCTCAAATTTAAATTGAATTTAGAGTCAAATAATGTAGCTTGAATTTAGAATTGAGAAGTCAACTCTCACATAGATTGTTTGTCTTGTATCAATATGTTTCATTATATTTTTTTACCTCATATGTTTCAAGCTTTCTATAACAAAGTGTTCATTGTTGTGGTTTAGCTCTTGTAAATTCTAAAATTTTGTAGACTAATAGAAATTGCAACCATGGCATTGATCTGTACCTTTGGGCTGCTTGCAACTTTTACATAGATATGTGTGTGTGTGTGTGTGTATTGAATTCCCCGTTTCATATTTTAAAATATACATATAGGCATATATATATATCAATGTATACATACCAAGACAAGTGTGGCTTGTTTGACAATCCAACAGTAATTTATATATACACATGTATATCGAAACAGATGTGTATGGTATCTTTATTTGTATTTATGTAGACTTTGATTTAAAAAGAGTAAAAAAAAACCAAAGGACCACAATGACTCTTTCGACAAATGCAACCTAATCGCTATATTATCTCACACATTTTGGAGTATACTTTCCCGTATTGCAACATTGAATATTGCATTTACTTCCTCCAAAACCACAGTGCAACAGTGCCAGGATGCATTAACCCTCCCGTGAGAAAATACTTACCATTTTTCTTTCCTGTATTGAGGCAACCAACTCCACCACTTCCAAACCGAGACGTAATTAGAAAACTCCATGTTATTATAAACAACCCCTAGAAACCCCCCCACTAGCTACTATCAAAAGCTCTCCACTAGTTCCATGGAATTTTGCTCATGGCTAGGGTGACAAGAATCCCGATGCAAATTTGAAACAAAAAGCCCATAGCTAAATGCTAGATATTCCATTCTACTTTTTGTTGGCAACACAAGGGAAAACAACTAAGATGGAGGGTGAATCAGTTGTCACATAAATTATACAAATTAAACTTATTTCATATCCGATATATAAACATGAAAGCATAAACAATCACCACATCAAAAACATGCATAATACCAAGATTTTTTTATGTGGAAACCCTATTAGGGGAAAAACCATGGTGGAGGTTAATCCAAAAGATTATACTTTGTTAAAAGTATAAAATTATTATAAATGGGGAATGGACATTCATTCAGGCACACTACCTAGAGCTCACTGCTCAAATACAAAAGGCTTTCTACCCAAAGGAAGACTCGTTGTCTTATAGTCACATTCGGATTACATCCAGAAGATTTTGAATTGAGAAAATAACATCTTGTAATGCCTAATTATAGTTTCGGTTAAGCACATAAACACTTTCTTCTACTCACTCTTCTTCACACTTTACTTCTACCTTCAAAAGATTAGAACATTATTCACACACACCACTACCTTCAAATGGTATAAACAATCGATCATATATATCTGCAACTAAGGATAACATCAACTATCTATCTGCCCAACAAAATATAAAATGGGTACAAACTGTCAGCCCAACAAAATATAAAATGTGTACAAACTGTCAGCCCAAATCAATAAACAATTATTAATGCACACCAAAAAATGTCAGCTAAAACATAGTAAGGACCCAAAACAACATGTCTGGAACATGAAACACCTTAAACAATTATGCCTTGAAGATCTGCAACATGCTACAATCACCCTGTCGACCATGATCATGAAAAATATGAACTCACAAAAGAAAATCACCAATCGTGAACACAACGATCAATGCAGACCAACAACATAGATATAGAACAATCTAAAAACATCCAAAAGCATCATGAATCACCACAGAAGCATCCACAACAACTCAAATTGCTAGAATCACATCATCTTCTTTTAGGAACACCAACTAAAGTAACAAAACAACGGTTAGAACATAGATACTCATAACTCAATCAAATATTCACGTGAACCTCTGAAACTTCATGTGGATAAACTAGATATGGGCGAAGCCACAATAGTGGTTTAAAATTGAAGTGAGGAAAGAAAACTCACAAAAAACAAATGCATGGAAAAAAACTTGATTTTAGGGGTTCGTACGAACCTATTGGTTCAACCGAACCAATTAGGGGCTGAACCCAGGTTTGGCCTGTCCCCTCTACTACCCCCCCACCAAAAAAACCATCAAAACCCTTTTTTATAGAAGGGGGGTTCAAATAAACCCCGGTTCAGCTAAACTCCTCAGTGGGTTTCTGTTTGAACCCCCCTTTATTCCTCATCCCCCCTGGAGACAAAAAAAACTGAATTTTAAAAAATTTCAAGCTTTATTTGAGTATTTAGAAAAAATGAGAAATGTTCACAAACCCAACTGGAATCGCAGTCCTTGGGAATTTGAGCTAATCCAACTAAATATACTTGAATATGTTTTGCCTTTATTAAGTATTTTATATTTTACTTCATAACATTAGGTTTTCCATTGTTCTAGTTGCCCCTGTCTCCAAGTACATGTGGAAAAATAGCATACTATCAATATTTTTTTTTTTAAAAATATGATGCACCAATGACATTAGAAGTTCCCTGATCCAGTCAGAAAATGAAAAATGAATTTCTTGAGAGAGTACAAAAAAGTTATACATTATACTACGTTATGTCTCAATTGTAATTGGTTTGACTTTTCAGAAACTTGACGCGAAAAATATCTTAACAAAACTATCTAACCAAGTGGGAAGCACTTAGATATTGAGCATAAATCCAAATTTGAAAGAATTATAATTTTATCCTTCATGAAAGTTATGCACATACTTGCAAAGGCCACTTCTTAAAATGTTGTTTTTTGAAAAAACCAGTTTGTGGGAGATGAAAAGAAGTGGAACTACTTGTAAATTTGAAAAAATATTTTGAATTTGCAGAAAATGACGAGACTCTAATTTGGATCATCTTCAAATTGTTCACTGTTTAGCCATAGGTGCCTTAATGTGAAGATTTTGTTTAAAAAATACTTCATCTAGTGGCTAAAAATTGTAAACCACTATTGTGGGATCACCCATATACTTGTCAAAAAACCCTTTAATCCACAACCTCTTATCATCAATATACTAAGCTAGCCACCATACTGAACTTCACTGCATCACCGACAACCTACAACTTATTTTATTACAATTTTCTCAATATCCTTGACATATATAGTCTTAAAGACATTAATGCCAATAGTGTTGACATCAATGACAGCCACATATCAGCAATATCCAACAATATCCCCCTTTGGCATTGATGGTAACACATGATATGAAAAACACCATCAACGCAACTTTATCTTAGCACTTTCTCTGCCTTAGCTTTTGACTCTTTTCTCCTTAACTCTTTCATATTTTTTCACATGACTCTTCTCTCCCTTTGACATCAATGACAAAGATACACATTATTTTTCTCCACACAACCTCTAAACCACATTTATGAACATTTGACTACTCCCCTTGAGTAGCACCTGCTACAACATCAATCTAGATAACAAGATATGACTACAAAATGCACAGACTAATGCAAGTCAATGCATCTTAATTATGATTAGGAGGGGTAGTCACCCCTAGCTTCCCTCTGAGATACTCAAAAGTATCCTTAAGAAATGGCTTGGTAAAGATATCTACAATTTTTTCCTTAGTGGGCACATACTCCAATTTGACTTCCTTTTCACTCACCTTCTCTCTCAAAAAGTGAAGCTTGATAGATATATGCTTGGTTTTTTAATGCAACACTAGATTCTTAGAAATGTTAATTGCACTTGAATTATCACAAAATATAGCAATAGGTTCATCATACACAAATCTGATATCATTCAACATCTACTTTATCCACAATACTTAAGTACAATTTTTAGCAGCAACAATGTATTCTGCCTCTGCAGTAGATAAAGAAATGGCATTTTGCTTCTTACTTAACCATGAAATTAGCTTCTTTCCCAAGAAAAATGCACCACCACTAGTACTCTTTTTGTCATTCACATCTCTTGCCCAATCAACATTAGTAAAAGACCTCAAAGTAAGGTCATCTTCTCTAGGATACCATAGGCCAAAATCAACTATCCCCTTTAAGTACCTAAAAATCCTCTTCACAGTTGTCACATGAGATTCCTTGGAATTAGCTTGGAATCTTGTAAGAATGCATACAACATTCATGATATCAGGTCTAGTTTGAGTCAAATAGAGCAATCCACCAATCATGGATCTGTATCTGGTCTGATTTATTTTAGGAGAATCATCTTATGTCAACTTACATCGAGTCACCATAGGTGTACCAACTGGCTTTGAATCTTCCATACCAAACTTATTTAGCAATTCTTTCACATACTTGGACTGAGATATAAAGATCCCTCTATCTAGCTAAGTAATTTTCAATCCCAAAAATAATTTCATTTCTCCAATCATAGACATCTCAAACTCACTCTGCATCTCATGGACAAACTATCATCTCCTCTAAAAATGATATAATCAACAAAGACTTCAACAATCAAATCTTTATCATGATCAATCTTGAAATAAAAATTACTATCAGCAATACCTTTGTTAAATCCAAGCTTCAACAAATACTTGTCCAATCTGGCATACCATACTCTTGGGGCATGCTTAAGTCCATACAATGCTTTCTTCAACCAAAAAATCATATCTCCCTAATTAGTTAATTGAAATCTATCAGGTTGCTCAATATACACTTCTTCCAGTTCACCATTTATAAATGTTGACTTGACATCCATCTGATAAACCTTGAAATTTTTGTAAGCAACATAAGAAAGAAATAGTCTCACAATTTTAATCCTAGCAACAGGAGCAAAATTTTCTTCAAAGTCAATTCCTTCTATCTAAGAATATCCTTTACACACAAGTCTTGCCTTGTTTCTAACAACTTCACCTTGCTCATTTAGTTTGTTTTGAAAGACCCATTTAGTTCCCCTTACATTTTTTTCCATCTAGAACAAGAATCCAGTATTCTTCTTAATTTGTAGTATTTTCATTGCTTCCACCTAATGTTCATCTTTGCATGCTTCATTGACACTATTAGGCTCAGTCTTTGAGATCAAATAGTATTCTTCTGCAATTATTCTCCTAGTTTGAACACCTTTGTTCTTATCACCAATAATCTGATCTTCTGAATGATTTAGTCTTACATACCTTGGAATCTTAGGGTATTCTTGAACTTCAGGCTCTTGTGATCTCACTTATGCACTTTCACTAGTTCCTTCCTCTTGATTTTCCTGATTGATTGGAATGATCTGAACTTGATTTGGAGTCTGAACTTTCTTTCCTTTATCTTAACTATCATGGGTATGTGCAAGATCATCATGGAAAAAATAGGCCCTTAAGTAGCAAAAAATTCAAAAAAATCAGAGTTAGACAACTTGATGTAAAAATTTGAATAAGTTATCTATATTATTTCAAAAATATGTAAGAATAGAATCTGTAAAAAATTAAATGTAGTTTCTAAACTACTAGGTTTGTTTAAAAAATAAAAAAATTCTATTTAGTGAAAATTTGAAATTTCAATGCGTACTTAAATTCCCTGTGGAAAATAAGAAGTAGGTGTCTTTACCACCCTAACCACAATAAAATGATAATATTTTTAAAATATTTTAGATATAAGTAGAGGACTCATGCCCCAATGTGATGCATATTTTTTTGTAATTTGTTTCCAAGTAAATAATTAATTATGAATTTCTTATTACAACTTTGTAAAAAATATAAAAACTCATATGTCTGACCAACTTATCTTGCTCAAAACTTCATGAAATTATTTTTTTCTTTTTTTAATCATATAGTATGTGAAGCATACAATGTGAATATGTTTTGGATTCAAAAAATGTGATACCGTTTGAAAGCTATAGATGTTTTTCAATCAGCCTATCAATTAGGACTTAAGTCATAATTTGAATAGAAAATAAATAATAATTATTTATTAAATTCAAATTAAAGCATAATTTATATCAATGGAAAGCTGAGAATCTCCTTTAAAAACCCTTTTCATTTCATCAATTTTGGATAAAAAAATAGTCGTCAGCCACATACCCATCATATTATCACTTTTTGGCCCATCATGATCCTGCACATACCCTCATTTTGATCATTTGAATCATATCTGCAGGTTCTGGATGGTCTAACTATGTCTTCATCAACCTTGACATTAGCACTTTCAATTACTTTCTTCAATCTCTTATTGTAGCACTAGTAGGCTTTACTTTTAGTAGAATAACCAAGAAAGATTCCTTCATCACTTCTAGCATCAAACTTTCCTATATTCTTCAATCTTTTTTGATATAGCATTTAGTCCCAAATATTTTGAAGTATCTAATAGTAGGCTTATGACCATACCATAGCTCATAAGGAGTCTTACTGGTATCACCTTTGACTTGTACTAGTTTGAGAGTGTAAACAATAGTACTCACAACTTCTCTTCAGTAAATATGTGGAACATTTCCTTCCAACATCATGGTCCTAGAAGCTTCTTGAATTGTCATGTTCTTCCTTTCAACAACTCCATTTTGTTGTGGGGTCCATAGGGAAAATAATTGTCTCTTTATCCCATGCTCTTCAAAAAAAAATTAAGCTCACTAGAAGTGAATTCACCACCTCTATCTGATCTCAGACATTTAATCTTTAGATATGTCTCTATCTCAAGCATAGCCTTAAAAATATTGAATTTCTCTAGAGCTTCGGATTTTTCCTTTAAAAAAGTAACCCACAACAATCTAGAATAATCATCAATAAGTAACATGAAATACTTGTCTCCTTGTAAACTTCTGACTCGAGAAGGGCCACACAAGTCAGTATGCACAAGCTCCAACACTTCATTTGAACAATGTTGTTTGCTCTAGAATGAAACTCTAGTTTGCTTCCCTAACTAACATTCCTTGCATATAGTATTAGTAGGTTTTATCAACTTAGGAAGATCTCTCACTGCCTAAGTAGAACTTATCTTGATAATATTGTCAAAGTTTATATGACACATTCTCCTATGCCACAACCAACTTTCATCAAATCGAGCAATCAAACAACTTTTACTAGTAGCACTTAGGTGAAAGTGTGTGGTCAATTTTAGAGTGTGATAAATGTAGATTAAAACAACAAATCAAACACACCAATAGAACATTAAATCAAAGCAGAAAATCAAATGAAAATAAATGCAAACTCTTTCTTTTGTCTTTGAAGTCATCCTATCGTCCTCTATCTCCAGAGTTTTTGTTGATTCCAGCTGGCTCTCAGATCTTGGGCTAGGCTCAACAAATAGTCTTCCTAGAGAATGAGATTAAATATGAATGCATACAATACTATGTTAAGATGTGATTATGCTAATACTAGACATGATTGATAAAATGGAAGATTACAAAATTGATAAAAACTAAAGATGATAAAACAATGCTAAAGATGCTAGAATGCTAGAATGCAAGTAATATATAATATGTATGTGTTATATGTTTAGGTGTCACCAATGCTTGGATTCACAGAGATATTTATAGAGTTTTTCAAAGAATTTTGATTGGCTAAGTTAATCAACGGCTGTGAAAATTCTTGGCAGATCAAACGGTTGAAGATGGATAAGACCGGAGAGAAAAATAGAAGAAAATAGAAAGCAAGCTTTGTTTCCTTTTTTGAAAAAAAGATAAGATGAGATGATAAAGATGAATTGTAAAAATCATCTTTTTATGAGATTTTGGAAATATTTTGAAGAAGATAAATAATGAATTATTAAATTCAATTATTTATTTATGGGTGACATGGAGATTTTTCTTAAAATAGAATATTTACCCAAGATTTGAAGAATAATGGAGGATTTCATAATTAAATAAAATATTTAATTATGATTTGAAAAGATATGGAAGATATTTAATTAAACTTTTTAAGAAATGACATGTAAATGAAATTAATTAAATAAAATACTTAATTAATTAGAAGAAAGATGTGAAAAGAAATAGTTAAATTTAATTAAATAAAAAAGACTTAATTAAATTCAAAAAGTGATAATTAATTAAAATAAATAGAGTGTATTTATTTAATTAATCAAGTAGACATATGAATGTGAAATAATTAAATAAAAATTGATTTATTTAATCATGATAGAAGAATAAATTGAATGAACAATATAATTAAATTAATTAAATTTAATCATATGTAGAGGACTTTAGAGAAATTAATTAAATAATAAATATTTAATTAAATGCCATGATTAATTAGACATGACCAATTTTATGCATATACATTTTTCCCCTCTTTGAAGTGATGTGTGAAAGGAATTGCTTCAAAGAAAATATTCCTGCTTTTTGAAATTTGTCGCATTTGATTTTGCCCCTGATTGAAAAATTTAACTACTATGCCCTTGATCTGACTTTGATATGTTTCTGATATTGATGATGCCCCCTCGGGAGGTAAATCACTGATGATGAGAAAATGTTGATGATAAAAGTCAGAGGATAAAAGGGACGCAGTGATGTAGCTCCTGATAAATGATGAAAAGAACATGCCCCAGTTAAATAAATTAAAAAAATGCCACCAAAAAACCACTTGGTTTGACCCTTAAAAGGTAAAAGGGTAAAAAGAAAAGTCATTTGCACTTTTTGACTTTTGAGAACCTTTTGCTCTAATAGTGACGTGGCGCGATAGAGATCCCGTATCACCGACATAGATTCGAGCGGTCCCGCCGATATCAGCGACTAGTCATGTATGAACCACCAGTGAGTCGATTCAACCCTTTGTACTTTGAAACTTATCATTTTTTAGTCGATTTTTAATGAGTTTAGTGCGGTTTTAGGTTTAAACATGCCGTTTTTGTGCTTTTAGGAAATAGTTTAGCACATTCGAAGATTTTTTTAGTGCTTATAGATGATAAAATAGTGCTTATAGGATGTCCGCAGTTTAGCACATTTGATAAATAAAGTAGCACTTGTAGGAGGCTAGGGTTGAATTGGGTACATTAGCACATTTAAGTAGCAGATTAGCGCTTATAGGGTTTTAGCACATCCAGGGGGTCAAATAGCGCATTTGAGAAATGAAGTAGCACTTTTGGGGAAATAGTGCTTTTAGGAAATGATGTAGCGCATTCAGGGCACAAAACTGCACATATGGATTTTTAGCGCATCTGGGGAAAACTGTAGCACTTTTAGGGTTTTAGCATTTTTAGGCCACAGAGTAGCGCATTTAGGAATTTTAGACAGAATGCTGATTTGATGAAAATGATGATGAATTATTGCTTCCTTGGTCAATAGAAAGTAAAATTGTCATGTTATCATGTTTGATAAATTGATAACTTTGCTTCCCGAAATAGAAACAAAGAGTAGATAGCTGATAACTTTGTTTCCAAAAAAATGAAAAACAAAGAGTAGATGATTGATATGAATTCTGATAAATTTGCTTTCGGAGATAGAAAACAAATAGTAGATTGATTTGAGTGAAAACATATTTTCATTCATGATTGAAGTACAAATAGGATGATGATTGTTATTATTGATAAATTTGCTTCCTGCAATAGAAAACAAATGGTAATAGAATAGATTGATTTGATATGCAGATAGATAGATTTTGGATGGATGGCCTGATATGATTTCTTGTTGATATGAGTCTGATATGTGTCATTTGATTGATATGGGTCTTTTGATATGGATCACTAATATGCATGATGTGAAGTAGATAGGTTGTGTTGATATGAGTCTAATATGAGTCTAATTGAGTGTCCTTGTGATGTCCACAAATAGGAGGTTTTCAAAAACTTCCAGATTAGAGAACGCTTCCCCACGAGTTGGGATAGGATTCAGGATTTGACTCCTGCCGATGTGTAGTTTATAGTGAGTTGTGGGTTGGGATCTTTGTTGGCAATGCATCCTATTTGGGTCAACAAGGGACTATTGATCACATTAGCAGAGAGATGCCATTCTAAGCATAACACATTTCATTTTTTGACTAGTGAGTTGATGGTGACCCCAGAGGATGTATATAGTATTTTGGGGATCCTAGTCATAGGCGCCCTTGTGTTCTATGATCACAAGGAGTTGGGTGGCACAGATGCATTGAGGAGGGTGTATGGCGACGAACAGATAGTAGGGTACTGGGTGCCATGGGCAGACTTCAGAGGTTATCTTGCCTTACCTACAATGTTAGGTGTTTTCATTGGAGGCTTCCTTTGTCCGGATCATCGGTCAAAGGGCTATCAGTTGGATGGGGGAGGATTATCAAGCAGATGTTGGGTCAACCATGAAGATATGCCTGGGGGATTTGCATGCTAGCCCACTTATATCATGACTTACACCAGGTTGTTTATAGAGGATCATCAATTTTTTCGTGCGAGGTTACTCTGCTCTAGATCTAGGCCTGGGAGCATATTGCTGTGACTAGACCACTATGTCCGAGAGCTAGGTTGCCAGGTAGGCCATATGTGTATGCTTATTCATTTGCACTTGTCTAGCCCAAGCTAGGAAAGGTGGAGTATTGGAGACGGACACTGGATGACATGGATATAGTGATATGGAGGCCTTATATTGATTGTGATGTTTGGGATACAAATCACTTAGAGATGTCATTTGTAGGTATACCTCAATTTTTGATAGGTCGCACACCATTCATCATAGAGAGATTTTTGGCCCTACAAGTTTAGAGACAGTTTGGTTTTACACAGGGTATGCCATAGGGTGTTGTGCACTATGGACAGTGCAAGGATGAGCCTGGATGGGGTCCTTGTATTTCTTACCAGGTCGTGTATACAGAGTATATGAAATTATAGCCTGAGGTATGGGATCCCAGATGGGATATTGTTGATGCTGGTATGTCAGAGGAGTATTTAGTGTACTATCACACACACCTGTTGCCGCAATTTACATGTCCAGATGAGTTGGCACCCATTTTGGTAGTACCTTAGCCAGGGGTTGGGAGACATGAGGATGTGGCGGGTGGTGAGTAGGAAGCTATTGGGGGAGAGGACAAGGAGAGTGGAGAGGAGGGGAGCTCAGATGATAGTGATGGGGATGACGACAGAGAGGGCAGAGGTGGGGAGAAGAGGCCATTAAGACCGAGGCTAGACTTTTGGGGTAGTGTTCAGATTATGTAGAGGCCTAGGACTGGTATTGGACGAAGGACAGTGATCAGAGTTGCCTCCACATCACACCAGGGATAGATAGATACTTTGCATGCCTAGGTACAGACACTGCAGGGACAACAGGCGCAATTACAAAGCCAGTTAGCTTAGGCTCAGGGTTTGGTAGCACAACTACAGACACTGCTAGCACAGACACAGGCACAAGTACAAGTACAAGTACCTCCTCCTTCCCCAGACCCTCAGGTAGCCTAGTTGATTGCAGAGAGAGACTCATTTAGATGGCAGGCAGTAGAGGCAAAGGGTGTGGCACAGAGACTCATGGGCACTATGGAGAGTGCATCCCTGTGAGAGGCTATTGTAGAGAGATTTGAGATGGCCAGGGAGGCTGAGTACTATTGAGTCTAATATGAGGAGTTGTGTCCTCCTGAGTGCAGAGAGCCTTTCCCATGGTCCCATAGTAGGACCAGGAGTAGATCACGGATGATGACACAGAGCAGAGGGGTCGCAGGGCCTTGATAGGATCCTGATGTAGGGACTAGTGGCATGCCACCATCCTTGAGACCAACTCCATCAAGGGGCTCCACCAACCATCCTTGATTGATTGATGCAAGATTATTGATGTATATCATTATTTTGGAACATGCATATTGATTTGGACCATATCTCATGTATCTTGTTTAGACTTTTCTATTTCATTGGACTTTGGACATTTGTATGTATTTTGAGGAGAGATGATATGTAGCGGCGATGAGTTTTCATGATGTGTTTCATTGATGTGATTATGATATGGATATACATATCTGTTTCCCCATGATGTGATATGGATTTTTTTTTTGATATGCATCATAATGATTTTTATGACTAACCATGTGATGCAAGATGATTCATGTCATGGTGATGATTTGTGATGTGTACTAATGATGTCATGTAGGTAGATGATATGTTTATGCAAATTATGTGGGAATGTAATGTATGCATGGAACATTTGTTTTTGTAATTTTTCAATGCAACATGTTGAAATGATATGATGTATGATATGAAATGTTATGAAAATGTATGTTGTGCAAATGATGTGAAAATGTAATGTATGGATGGAATATTTGTTTTTGGATTTTTCAAATGCAAGAAAATAGATGTTTTGATGAACAATGGATGTTTATGTTTTATGAGATGAATTTGTAGCATGTATGTGCAATGTTTATGTAAAATGATATGAAAATGATAAATGTATGGAAAATAGGATGAAATGAGATGAATAATGAATATGATAATGATGTGATAAATGAATATGAATTGAATATGACGTGATAAGGAAATATTAATGATATGAAAATGAAAATGATAAGAAAATAAATGAATATGAAATGATTGATAAATGATAAATGATATGAAATGATAAAAGAAATGATAAGAAATGATAATGATGTAATATGAAATGATGAATGAATGGTAAGATTATGAAAATGATAAAATAATGATAAAATGATAACAAATGATAATGAGAAATGATATGATAAGATGATGCTAAATGAAATGATAATGAAAATGTAACGAAATGATAAGTGAAATGAAAATAGATGATGACACAAAGATAAAAGATGATAACGAAATGGTAATAAAGATGATAAAATGGAATGCAACTATGTAAAATAAAATGAAATGGATATGAAAATGATAAGTAAGATGTTAATGATATGCAAATGATAGATTAATATGAAAATGAAAGTGGTATGAAAACATCTAATGAATTAAATGAATGGTATGAAAGGATAAAAGACCTACATGATATGGGAATGAATGATAAATGCTTAATTATATGATATGTATAAGACCTATATTTAATGATGGTGATTTAATGAAATGAGGATGAAGAAATATGATGATGAAACAAATGCCTAAATGTCCTCCACAAATAGTCCAAAGAGACATGACAGTCGTTGATGTTTTTGTTCAGCCTTTAGTTTTTGATGTGAATCCAATATGCAGATATGTATATTGATCTAAATGACATGCCACTAATTGAAATGTATCTACATGAAATGCTACTAAATAAAACCAATCATTTGTTGAGCCTTTTGTTAGCCTTCTTTGATCATCATAGAAGAAATTAGCACCAGAGATGACCGGAGTACAACTTTCATGATTTTTGATATAGCAAGTGAACACAAGCATCGAGGTATAATTGAACCAAGATGACCTGAGCATTTCTTGCATAAACAGACAAAGACTAACCACCTTCTAATGTAAATGTGGAACTGTCATCAATGATACATTTTTGAAATAATGTCTCATGACATATTTGTACCAAATTGATAGTTAACCTCAAGACAACAAACAAAGAAAAATCATTCTATTTCCTTGCCACTCTAGTTCAATACATCATTGAGTGTGCTCCTGAGAGATGGTATCGAAAAAAAAATCAAACAACCATTGTTCAAAATATAATACTACTATTCCAAACATTATTCAGATTTTAGATCATCTAGATATGAGTCATGATATGGTATTTAGCTGAAATACTATTGCACTATGGATCAATGATTGGATAGTTGTTCACATGATTTTATTATTGTTTGCATGAGTGGATTCTATGTCATTGTCTAGTTGTTTTAGTAAAATCTGAAAGTTGATTGTCCCCAATATGTCAACGTTTGCCCCTAATATTGACACAACTTGCCGAAATAAATATGTACAATGATCAAGCCATGGTAAGACGTAATCGCTTTAGGCAAATGATGACAGTATTGTGCTAGTATGGCCCTAAGATGATGGAAAGATGCATGAAATGAAGGCTGAGAAGTTAAGTAGAAAACATGAACTAATAGATGGAGAGCTACAAATAACATTTGTTTGCCAGATTTTCACTGTATGTTTTTATTGCATTTTTCTGATTTTTTTTTTAAAATTATTTTTAGGACTTTTTCTGCTATTTTTGTGTTTCTTTAGGACTATTTCTGTTGTTTTGTGTTTTTTTTTTAAGGACTTTTTCTACTATTTTGTGTTTTTTTTCAAGACTTTTTCTGCTGTTTTTATGATTTTTTCAAGACTTTTTCTGATGATGATGACTACTTCAAACATAATACTTTTTCAGGTGTATGCTGTTGATAGGTTCGTTAAATAGGTCCCCTTTTGGTGTTGATGACTTGTATGCTTATGAACTGTATACGGTGATGACCACATAAGGAACCAACCAATTTGGTTCAAACTTACCTTTCTTCTCTCTGTCTTGTTGATTGTGTGGGTTCAATTTCAGAACAAGATCACCAACCTGAAAGGAATGTGGCTTGACTCTGTGATTATAGCTACGGGACATCATCTGTTGATATGCTTTCAAATGATCAGCTGCTCATTGTCTTTTCTCATCAAGGAGTTCTAGCTCTTGCAATTAAGAAACTTTGTATTCATCATCTGTTGTGAGACCTTTCAGTGATACTCTAAGTGAGGGAATCTCAACTTCTAGAGGCAGTATAGCCTCTGCTCCATAAACAAGAGAAAACAGTGTTGCTCCCTTTGGCGTTTAGATGCTAGTTCTGTAGGCCCATAATGCAGGACTAAGTTGAATGTGCCAATATTTCCTTGCATCATTCATAGTCTTTTTTAATATTTTTAGTATTGTTTTGTTTGAGGGCTCTACTTGGCCATTCCCTTATCGATAATAAGGTGTTAAATATCTATGCTGGATATGGAATCACTCACAAAGTTCATCCACATCCTGATTCTTGAATGGTCGTCCATTATCTCTGATGATGGAGTTGGGAATGCCATACCGACAAATGAGATAGTTGAGTATGAACGATGATATTTTTTTGTCGGTGACCTTAGTGAGAGGTACTGCCTCAATCCATTTGGTAAAATACTCTATCGCTGTGATGATGAATTTGTGTCCATTTCATGATGAAGGATGAATCTTGCTAACTAGATCTAACCCCCATTGATAGAATGGCCAAGTTGGCGTGAATGGTTGAAGTTCTTGTGCAGGAGCATGAATGAGATTCCCATGAATCTGGCATTCAGAGCAATTTTTCATGAAAGTGAATGATTCCCTCTCCATAGTTGGCTAGTAGTAACCCATTCTAATCAATTTCTTGGATAAGGACAGTCCACTCAAATGAGTACCACAAATGCCACCATGAACCTCTTGTAAAGCCTTGTCAGATTCATCATCAAGACATCAAAGTAAAGTACCATCAAGACCACGGTGATAAAGGGTATCCGCAATAAGAGTATAGCGAGAGGATTGGCGAATGAAATTGCGCTTTTGGTTACGAGATAAGTGAAGTGATAAGATGTCATCTTTTAGGTAGGCATAAATCTTTCCATTTGAGGTGAATCAGATCCTACTAAGTGGAAAATGATTTGGATTTTAGGTGTGTCATAGGGAGGTGTAAATGATTGTTCTAGCAGAAATTCATAGCGAGTTTGATTTTCTAGAAGTTGTAGCAATGATGCAATCGTGGCCATGGCGTCAGCTGCTTTGTTATCAAGTCTTGGAATCTGTATGAACTTGATATCTACGAAGTAATTCTTGAAATCATCAACCATCTTCTTATATGGCAACAATTTGTCATCTTTGGTTTGATAATCATCATTGATCTAATTTATGACTAACTATGAGTCACCATAAACTTGTAGTTTTGTAATCCTCCATTCTAATGCTACCTTGAGTCTAGTGATTAAAGCTTCATATTCGGCTATGTTATTAGTGCATGGAAACATCAGCCGATATGTTTGAGGAATGGTATTTCCTTGAGGGGTGACAAAGAGTATTCCTATCCCCGTTCCGTGTTGAGTGAAAGATCCATCAAGGTAGAAAGACCAAGGTTGCTTCGATTATGTCGTGAAGACATCAGCATCTGGAAATTCAATGTGCATGGGATGCTCTACTCATAGTGGTGCTTCAACTAGTTGATTAGTGATAACTTTTCCTTTGATTTCTTTGCGATCAACATAATGAATGTCAAACTCGCTTAAGATCATAACCCATTTTTCTAGCCATCCTGTCAATGTAGCTTTGCTTAACAATTATTTGAGTGGATCAATCTTTGCAACAAGATTGATTGTATGAGTTAACATGTAGTGTCAAAACTTCTTTGACGCAAAGACTACTGCAAGACAAGCCTTCTCAATGAAAGTGTAGTTGAGTTCATGACCTGTTAGCATTCGACTGATGTAATAAATGGCACGTTCTTTTTCTATAGAGTCCTCTTGTGCTAATAATGCCCCCAAAGATGTCTTTGTTGCAGCAATATATAAGATTAGAGGCTTGTTTGGATTTGGTGGTACTAGAACTAGTGGGTTCATTAGGTATTGTTTGATCTGTTGAAAGGCCAATTCACACTTATCATCCCATTTGAAAGGAACATTCTTATGTAATAGATGTGTGAAAGGTAGGATTTTATCGGCCAGCTATGCAATGAACCTTCGTATAGATTGAATTCATCCTTGTAATGACCTCAACTAACTGATATTTCTTGGTGGAGGAATTTCCATGATTGCTTGCACCTTAGCAGGATCTACTTCAATTCTTTTTGATGATACTATGTATCCCAAAAGCTTCCCAGATGTGACTCAAAAAACACATTTCTTAGGGTTGAGGCGAACTTTGAACTTTTCTAACCTTGCAAAGATTTTGGATAACACTTCAAGATGTCCTTCTCTTGTGTATGATTTTTCCAATATGTCATCTACACAATCTTCCATAAATGTGTGCATCATGTCATGAAAAATTGTAGTCATAGCTCTTTGGTAAGTAGCCCCAACTTTCTTTAGACCAAAAGGCATGACATTCCAACAGTAAGTCCCCCATGGACATGTGAACATTGTTTTGTCTTGGTCTTCAGGTGCGATCTTGATTTTGTTGTAATGAGAAAAACCATCCATTAGTGAATACATGGAATGGCCAACTATCAGATCTACTAGAGTATCAATGCTTGGAAGAGGGAAGTCATCCTTAGGACATGCTTTATTAAGATCTCTGAAATCTATGCACATTCTGAAACTTTTGTCGGGCTTGGACACTGGAACGATGTTGGAGATCCATTCTGCATAGTCGATTGATCTTATAAATCCCACATCAAGGAGTTTTTTGAGTTCTTCTTTAACCAGCAGTGCAACATGAGGATGCATCTTTCTAAGTTTTTGTTTCACCGGTTTAACTCCTGGTGTGATGGAAAAGTGTTGCATTATAAGATTAGGATCAAGAACTGGCATGTCTGTGTAAGACCAAGCAAAGTTGACTTGATTTTTTCTGAGAAATTCCATGAACTCGGGTACTTCTTTATCTGTCATTGATGTAGCTAACTGTAAATCTGACTCGGTATCACTAGAACCATAGTCAACTTGTAGTTCAGATTCTTGCAGTTGAGACCCTGACCCTTCACCTTCGATTAGATTTGGGGTGTACTTGTGTACCACATCAACCTTTTTGTCCCTCCAGAACTCATCATTATGGATGGTGTCCCATTCATATTCACCAAAATCTGTGTCAGAATTATTATCCACAAAATTATGAATTGACGTCAAACATACTGCCTGTGTATCAGACCCTTCTTGCAATGTGAGGACAATATCATGTAACTATTTAGGTGGTATTTATTTTGAGTTAGTATCATAGCCTAGTCCTGTTTTATCCTTTGCAGCAAGTCTTGGAAGGTGAATAGGCCCAACTACTCCTTTTCTCATTCTGATAGGACCATTACCATCATAGCCCATCTTTTGCATGATTGAATATCCTTTACCATATTGATTAGTTGGTAATTTGATATTAAGAACTATTTCATCTTCATCTTTATAGAGCCAACTTAAAACTTTCGTATCCTTAGAATCTTCCATAGGGAATTGTTCTTTCATAAATCGTCCATTAAACTTTGTATTTGGCTCTGACGGTGGTTGCGTTAACATGGATGCTATGGATATATTTTTTTGTGCAATAGAGGTTTTTCCATGTGACCAAGGTGATATAGGTAGATTCACAAGGCAGAGAGAGTACTCTGGGTATGTGCAAGATCATTATGGGCCAAAAAGTGGCAATATGATGGGTATGTGGTTGACGACTATTTTTTTACCCAAAATTCATGAAACGAAAAGGGTTTTTAAAGGAGATTCTCAGCTTTCCACCAATATAAATTATGCTTTACTTTGAATTTAATAAGTAATTATTATTCATTTTCTATTCAAATTATGACTAAAGTCCTAATTGATAGGCTAATTGAAAACATCTATAGTTTTCAAATGGTATCACATTTTTGAATCAAAACATATGTCACATTTTATGCTTAGCATACTATAGGATTAAAATGAAAAATTGAATTTGATGAAGTTTTGACAAAGTTAAGGTGGCGGACATGCGAGTTTTATATTTTAAAAGTTGTAATAAAAATTCATAATTAATTATTTACTTGGAAAAATTACAAAAAATATGCATCACATTAGGGCATGAGTCCTCTACTTATATCTAAAATCTTATAAAAAATATTATCATTTTATTGTGGTTAGGGTGGTTAGACAAACACCTACTTTATTTTTCCCTAAAATTTAAGTACCACTACATTGAAATTTCCAATTTTCACCCAAATAGTTTTTTAAAAACAAACCTAGTAGTTTAGAAACTACATTCAATTTGCTACATATTCTATTTTTACATATTTTTGAAATAATATAGATAACTTATTCAAATTTTTACATCATGTTTCCTAACTCTGATTTTTCTAAATTTTTGCCACTTAAGGGCCTGTTTTTTCCATGATGATCCTGCACATATATCCCTCCCCTACTCCATTTCCCTTGAACCGTAGTTGCTTGTCGAAGCTTTTGGTTAACTGACAGATTTGCGTATCAACTTTGAGAGAAGTATTAGCAGGAGCTTCTCGATTGTTGGGAACCAAAGTATCTTGACTAGCTTTGATGTTGGCACAAGTTTGACTATTTGAATTGTCAGCTGGTATTGTGATCTCTTCTCCTTCATAATAAAAATTAAGACATTGATGATATGTGGATGGGACAACTTGCATCTCATGGATCCAAGGATGACCCAAAAAAATGTTGTATGCAAGATCGCTATCTAACACTTGACAAAAAGTATTTTTTATAATAGGTCCCACTCTGACTGGTAACATGATTAATCCTTTGGACACTCTTTCCTCATCATCATAGGATTTAATAGTAATCTTTCTTCTAGGATCAATAGTCCTTAGAAAATCATAAATCCTAAACTAACTTCATAGTACATATATTCAAACCAGCACCTCCATCTATTAGGATGCTTCTGACATGAAACTTGTGGATCATGACTTCTAGGTATTGTAATGCTTCATCTTAATAACCTAAGAATGTTGCAATTGTGAATAATGGTGTAATAATTTTTTTTTAAAAGTATTAATATTAAGTTAATTATTTGCATACATTCATTAAGTTACTAAATGTTACACTACTTTGAGTTTTCCATAAGTGACTTAAGTATTTCTCATTGCACAATAATAATTAACATAAAGATTAACTTTGCATAACATTGAAAATTTCCATTCAAGATAATATAATAAAGTACAAACATGTTTTTTCCATACATTGCATTTGATAGAATATACAATTGGGTAGGGCCCGGCTGCTCACACAACCGAACCCTCCATGGGAGGGCACGACTGTGCAGGCAGCGCCGGCGCTGCCCTCACATCCGGCTCCCCCGTGGGGGTCGGCTGTGGGGGTAGCCCCCTGCAGCAGCCTCCACAAAACTTTGATTAAACCGAAATTTCACTACGAATTTCATGTGATTAAAATCATTTCGAATTTAACTCTGTGCGATTTTCGACGGAAATCCTTGTACGTTTTTTTTTAATCTTTGATTTAAAACTTCACATAAATTTCTTCATTATATATATATATATATATATATATATATATATATATATATATATAAAGATTTCTTCAATAATTCAAATACTGTGCTTGCATAATTTCTAGCATAGGGTTTTTTTTTTTTCTACAGAATAATGGAGAAATTTTTCTGTTTAACCCTTTTTTTTTTAAATAATAATTTTCATTCAATTACATAACATATTTGTAACAAATTATAAAAAATCTTTTTCTACAATTTTCACAGAGGATTTCGAAAGAATTTTTTTTTTTTGTTTTAAATTTCTTTCTTTTACTTATCTAAATTCTTGAAAGTTTTTGCAATCAAATAACAGATATTAACAGAAGATCTTTCTCAAGAATTTTCCAAGAAGACGAAATTTAAATACTTAGATTTTCTTTTCAAAAGAAAAAGAAGAAACCAATCAACAAGAAAAATACCTGTTAATAGTTTGCTGCCTGTAGAAGAAATCCACTTGGCTGTAGCGTACTATTCCAAAATCTTCTTCCAAAGAAAATCTTCAAATCCAAGAGAAACTTTACCAACCACCAAGATCCTCCAAGGGATCTTCCAAAAATATACAACCCCAGAGGAAATAACAAATCCTCTTAGAAAATAATTTTTTTTTTACACAGCAAGAATTTTTTTGCAAAGCTTTGATAATTTCCCCGTGAGGAAATTGAACAACCTCTCTATTTTTCCCGAGATCCAAAATATCCTCCGTAACCAATTTTTCCTCAACAAGAATCATTTAACACACTGGCACACATGTCGAGAAGTGGTTATGAAAATATCTTCTCCACTCCACGACAATTTTTCCCTTCAATATTTGCATCCAATTTATTTATTTTATTTAAATTTTACAACAACTATTCAAATCTCATGCATTTTTAATTTAAATTTACAATTTTCCACAATTTATTTAATTTTCAAATATACCTATTTACTCACTTAATATTTTAATTTATTTAATTAATTTATTTAATTAAATAAGTTTGATCTTTTAAAATCAAACCATTTAACCAAATAAGCTAATTAATTAATTAAATAATCAAGCAAGTAATTTCTTCTACATTTAAACATTAATTTAAATACCCATAATTTAAAACACAATAACTATCATTAAAAATTAACCAAATTTAACAGACAATACAACCTATGACTCTGAACTAAAACAGACAAAGTACTAAGACTAGGGTTAAAGGCTAGACTAGGGTGAACCAAACTACTACCTCTCGATCAACGTATCCGTTGAGTCTTGACACGCTCAGACCTGAGTACCCAGGTGGAGTCGGTGTCATGTACCTGCAAATTCTTGCAACCAAACAATAACATGCATACAAATATATATATATATATATATATATATATAAAGCATTGAACAGTCACACCGTGCGGAGAAAATCACAGATATCACAGGGCACTCGCAAGCGAGTGATGCGATTCCATTCTCCACACCAATACACGTCACAAGAAACTGACGAAATAAATAGCTCTTAGTCCATCATAAACATGTACATAGCAATAAACAACTTAAAGTAAACATCTATGCTATATGAAATCATGTTTGAAAACAATAATCACCAAACAATGTATCATCATGTCACAGAATAAATTCACTATCGCTCAAAACCAACGATCAAAATATCCAAACAAAGTTTCATAATCTAGCAGTGTAAAAACATAACAACAGATAACATAAGCATAAACAGAGGGGTACTACATCCTCCCCCCTAGGATCAGGCTTACTCCTGGAAGCCTGCTAGTAGCAAACAAATAACAAATACATATCTAAAATAGGTCCTTCCAAGAAATGAAAGACTAGCCACTAAGATCCCTCTGAACCAGTACTTAGTCAACGTCTTGACCCCTGAGGATCAACTCTCGATGTAGAAGGATGTGCACGGTTCCCAAAGAACGATGCCGGTCCTCCATCAGGAACCTCTCCAACTGCACCTTGGTGCTCATCCTGGAGGTTACCCACCATAGCAAATACCCTATGTGAGCTGCCTGCATCTCCCACCGTAGGCTCTGAAACTGTAGGTCGAGGCCCAAAACTAGTAGAACCTCTCATCGGACACTGCCTAGCTATGTTTCCCTGCTGCCCACATGAGTAACAACCTGTGCCTCTACCGAATCCTCTGCCACCCGAAGGTGCATTTGATTGCTGGAAACTACCCCTACTAATAGTAGACTGTACACTCTGAGGGCTATTACCTTGTTGTGGTTGTGGGCTAATATTATTTTGATTTGTTTGCTGCTGTTGCTGCCCACCCTTTTTGGGTGTGTGTTGGTTCCTAGAGGAACCACCTATCTGTGCCTGTCCACCTCGTGGACTAAAACCTGCTACAGGAGCACTCCCAATCTGCACTCTTGTGTTCCCACCTAAAGCCATAATAAGGTTCTCCTCTACTATGCGAGCCTTCTCCACTGCGACTTCCATAGTCTTTGGCTCAAAGACTCGAACACCACCACTGATGCGAGCGTTTAAACCCCTGATAAAGTGCTGTACTAGCATAGGTTCATCATCGCCAATACCAACATACTGCTTGAGTTCATAGAACCTACGTTCATATTGCTCTATAAAAAGAGCTAACTGACGTAGATCATGGAACTCATCAGCCCTCCGCTGCCTCTAGTGCTCCGATAGGAACCGTGCTCTAAACCTCTCAAGAAACATCTCCCAAGACACAAAACCAATATCTAAGTGGAGCTTCTGCTCCTCTAGGTGCCACCAAGTAGAGGCGAATCCTCTCAAGTGCATAATAGCGCATTTGGCACGGGTATTACTACCGTATGAGTGCATGGAAAATCATCTACCCAAATCCAGTATCCAGGTCTCAGCCTCTAAGCTGCCTCCTGTACCATTAAAGGTAGGAGGACGTGCTCTTAGTAAATCCCTCATATGGCCTGCAATAATAGAATCCTGGTGTACTGTGTCATCTACTCTCCTAGGAGATCTATCTCTCTCTCTCTAACAACCTCCTGCTCATATACCTGTCTAGGTCCAAGACGAGCTAGGACCTCCTCTAATAAATGACGTATCTGAGAACCCTCTACTCCTGACTGCTTAGAATTTTGTCCCTCACTCCTCTGATCCAACTGTTCCACCTGATCACTGTGATGAGGCCTAGGAGGGGGAGTAACCTGAGGGATTGGCCCTCGGCCTCCACCTCGACCTCTACCACGACCTCTTCCTCCTCGCCTAGGCATGTTCCTACACATAACAATAACGAGTCTTAGATACTATTCAACCAAGGTTATCAGCTAGACACTACTTAATTAGGGTCAACCTAATGGGTTTGTGATTACCCAGAGCTGGCCCAGCTGTTTGTGTGTAACCCTAATTGATACTCCAACTGTAATGCCCGGCCTTAATAACCTAAGAATGTTGCAATTGTAAATAATGGTGTAATAATTTTTTTTTGTAAGTATTAATAGTTAAGTTAATTATTTGCATACATTCAATAAGTTACTAAATGTTACACTACTTGAGTTTCCATAAGTGACTTAAGCATTTCAGACAGTACACACACACTAACATAAAGATTAACTTTGCATAACATTGAAAATTTCCATTCAAGATAATATAATAAAGTACAAACATGTTTTTCCATAGATTGCATTTGATAGAATATACACCATGTGGCCCTATTGCTCACACAAAATTCTAATTCCCTCCATGGAGTATAATTGGCCAGGCAGGTAATGTTTGCCTGTGGAGAAGCACACATGCTCACGTCACCTCCCATGGGGTCGCCATGGGTAGCCTCTGCAGCCCACAAAACTCTTTGATTAAACCACCACTAAAATTTCATGTGATTAAAACTCATCACAAATTTAAATTGCATGACATGGAAATCCTTGTAACGCTTTTTAATCTTTGATTTTAAAACTTCAGATAATTTCTTCATTATATACATATATATTATATATATATATATATATATATATATATATATATATATATATATATATATATATATATATATATATATATATATATATAAAGATTTCTTCAATAATTCAAATACTGTGCTTGCATAATTTCTAGCATAGGGTTTTTTTTTTTTCTACAGAATAATGGAGAAATTTTTCTGTTTAACCCTTTTTTTTTTAAATAAGAATTTTCATTCAATTACATAACAGATTTGTAACAAATTATAAAAAATCTTTTTCTACAATTTTCACAGAGGATTTCAAAAGAATTTTTTTTTTTTTTTAAATTTCTTTCTTTTACTTATCTAAATTCTTGAAAGTTTTTGCAATCAAATAACAGATATTAACAGAAGATCTTTCTCAAGCATTTTCCAAGAAGATGAAATTTAAATACTTAGATTTTCTTTTCAAAAGAAAAACAAGAAACCAATCAACAAGAAAAATACATGTTAATAGTTTGCTGCCTGTAGAAGAAATCCACTTGGCTGTAGCGTACTATTCCAAAATCTTCTTCCAAAGAAAATTTCAAATCCAAGAGAAACTTTACCAACCACCAAGATCCTCCAAGGGATCTTCCACAAATATACAACCCCAGAGGAAATAACAAATCCTCTTAGAAAATAATTTTTTTTTTACACAGCAAGAATTTTTTTGCAAAGCTTTGATAATTTCCCCGTGAGGAAATTGAACAACCTCTCTGTTTTTCCTGAGATCCAAAATATCCTCCGTAACCAATTTTTCCTCAACAAGAATCATTTAACACACTGGCACACATGTCGAGAAGTGGTTATGAAAATATCTTCTCCACTCACGACAATTTTTCCCTTCAATATTTGCATCCAATTTATTTATTTTATTTAAATTTTACAACCACTATTCAAATCTCATGCATTTTTAATTTAAATTTACAATTTTCCACAATTTATTTAATTTTCAAATATAACTATTTACTCACTTAATATTTTAATTTAATTAATTAATTTATTTAATTAAATAAGTTTGATCTTTTAAAATCAAACCATTTAACCAAATAAGCTAATTAATTAATTAAATAATCAAGCAAGTAATTTCTTCTACATTTAAACATTAATTTAAATACCCATAATTTAAAACACAATAACTATCATTAAAAATTAACCAAATTTAACAGACAATACAACCTATGACTCTGAACTAAAACAAACAAAGTACTAAGACTAGGGTTAAAGGCTAGACTAGGGTGAACCAAACTACTATCTCCCGATCAACGTATCCGTTGAGTCTTGACACGCTCAGACCTGAGTACCCAGGTGGAGTCAGTGTCATGTACCTGCAAATTCCTGCAACCAAGCAATAACATGCATAGAAATATATATATAAAGCATTGAACAGTCACACCGTGCGGAGAAAATCACAGATATCACAGGGCACTCGCAAGCGAGTGATGCGATTTCGTTCTCCACACCAATACACGTCACAACAAACTGATGAAATAAATAGCTGTTAGTCCATCATAAACATGTACATAGCAATAAACAACTGAAAGTAAACATCTACGCTATATGAAATCATGTCTGAAAACAATAATCACCAAAAAATGTATCATCATGTCACAGAATAAATTCACTATCGCTCAAAACCAGCAATCAAAATATCCAAACAAAGTTTCATAATCTAGCAGTGTAAAAACATAACAACAGATAACATAACCATAAACAGAGGGGTACTACATCCTCCCCCCCTAGGATTAGGCTTACTCCTGGAAGCCTGCTAGTAGCAAACAAATAACAAATACATATCTAAAATAGGTCCTTCCAAAAAATGAAAGACTAGCTAGTAAGATCCCTCTGAACCAGTACTCAGTCAACGTCTTGACCCCTAAGGATCAACTCCCGATGTAGAAGGATGTGCACGGTTCCCAAAGAACGATGCTGGTCCTCCATCAGGAACCTCTCCAACTGCACCTTGGTGCTCATCCTGGTGGTTACCCACCACAGTAAATACCCTATGTGACCTACCTGCATCTCCCACTGTAGGCTCTGAAACTGTAGGTCGAGGCCCAAAACCAGTAGAACCTCTCATCGGACACTGCCTAGCTATGTGTTCCTGCTACCCACATGAGTAACAACCTGTGCCTCTACCAAATTCTCTGCCACCCGAAGGTGCATTGGATTGCTAGAAACTACCCCTACTGATAGTAGACTGTACACCTTGAGGGCTATTACCTTGCTGTGGTTGTGGGCTATTATTCTTTTGATTTGTTTGTTGCTATTCCTGCCCACCCTTTTTGTGTGTCTGTTGGTTCCTAGAGGAACCACCTGTCTGTGCCTGTCCACCCCGTGGACTAAAACCTACTACAGGAGCACTCCCAATCTGCACTCCTGTGTGCCCACCTAAAGCCATAATAAGGTTCTCCTCTACTATGCGAGCCTTCTCCACCACGACTTCCATAGTCTTTGGCTCAAAGAATCGAACACCACCACTGATGCGGGCATTTAAACCCCTGATAAAGTGTTGTACTAGCATAGGTTCATCATCGCCAATACCAGCATACTGCTTGAGTTCATAGAACCTACGTTCATATTGCTCTACAGAAAGAGCTAACTAACGTAGATCATGGAACTCGTCAGCCCGACGCTACCTCCAGTGCTCCGACAGGAATCGTGCTCTAAACCTCTCGAGAAACATCTCCCAAGACACAAAACCAATATCTAAGTGGAGCTTCTACTCCTCTAGGCGCCACCAAGTAGAGGCGAATCCTCTCATGTGCATAATAGCGCATCTGGCACGGGTATTACTACCGTATGAGTGCATGGCAAAGCATCTACCCAAATCCAGTAGCCAGGTCTCAGCCTCTAAGCCGCCTCCTGTACCATCAAAGGTAGGAGGACGTGCTCTTAGTAAATCCCTCATATGGCCTACAATAATAGAATCCTGGTGTACTGTGTCATCTACTCTCCTAGGAGATCTATCTCTCTCTCTAACAACCTCCTGCTCATCTACCTATCTAGGTCCAAGATGAGCTAGGACCTCCTCTAATAAATGACGTATCTGAGAACCCTCTACTCCTGACTGCTTAGAATTCTGTCCCTCACTCCTCTGATCCAACTGTTCCACCTGATCACTGTGATGAGGGCTAGGAGGGGGAGTAACCTGAGGGATTGGCCCTCGGCCTCCACCTCGACCTCTACCATGACCTCTTCCTCCTCGCCTAGGCATGTTCCTACACATAACAATAACGAGTCTTAGATACTATTCAACCAAGGTTATCAGTTGTGACACTATGTACTAGGTCAACCTAATGGGCTTGTGATTACCCAGAGCATCCAGTGTTTGTAACCTTGGCTCTGATACCAATCTGTAATGCCCCGTCTTAATAACCTAAGAATGTTGTAATTGTGAATAATGGTGTAATAATTTTAAAAAAAAAGTATTAATATTAAGTTAATTATTTGCATACATTCATTAAGTTACTAAACATTACACTACTTTGAGTTTTCCATAAGTGACTTAAGTATTTCGCATTGCACAATAATAATTAACATAAAGATTAACTTTGCATAACATTGAAAATTTCCATTCAAGATAATATAATAAAGTACAAACATGTTTTTTCCATACATTGCATTTGATAGAATATACAATTGGGTAGGGCCCGGCTGCTCACACAGCCGAACCCTCCATGGGAGGGCACGACTGTGCAGGCAGCGCCGGCTCCCCCGTGGGGGTCGGCCGTGGGGGTAGCCCCATGCGGCAGCCTCCACAAAACTTTGATTAAACCAAAATTTTACTACGAATTTCATGTGATTAAAATCATTTCGAATTTAACTCTGTGCGATTTTCGACAGAAATCCTTGTACGTTTTTTTTTAATCTTTGATTTAAAACTTCACATAAATTTCTTCATTATATATATATATATATAAAGATTTCTTCAATAATTCAAATACTGTGCTTGTATAATTTCTGGCATAGGGTTTTTTTTTTTTCTGTTTAATAATGGAGAAAATTTTTGATTAACCCTTTTTTTTAAATAAGAATTTTCATTCAATTACATAACAGATTTGTAACAAATTATAAAAAATCTTTTTCTACAATTTTCACAGAGGATTTCGAAAGAATTTTTTGTTTTGTTTTAAATTTCTTTCTTTTACTTATCTAAATTCTTGAAAGTTTTTGCAATCAAATAACAGATATTAACAGAAGATCTTTCTCAAGCATTTGCCAAGAAGATGAAATTTAAATACTTAGATTTTCTTTTCAAAAGAAAAAGAAGAAACCAATCAACAAGAAAAATACCTGTTAATAGTTTGCTGCCTGTAGAAGAAATCCACTTGGCTCTAGCATACTATTCCAAAATCTTCTTCCAAAGAAAATCTTCAAATCCAAGAGAAACTTTACCAACCACCAAGATCCTCCAAGGGATCTTCCACAAATATACAACCCCAGAGGAAATAACAAATCATCTTAGAAATTTTTATTTTTTTTACACAGCAAGAATTTTTTTGCAAAGCTTTGATAATTTCCCCGTGAGGAAATTGAACAACCTCTTTGTTTTTCCCGAGATCCAAAATATCCTTCGTAACCAATTTTTCCTCAACAAGAATCATTTAACACACTGGCACACATGTTGAGAAGTGGTTATGAAAATATCTTCTCCACTTCACGGCAATTTTTCCCTTCAATATTTGCATGCAATTTATTTATTTTATTTAAATTTTACAACCACTATTCAAATCTCATGCATTTTTAATTTAAATTTACAATTTTCTACAAATTATTTAATTTTCAAATATAACTATTTACTCACTTAATATTTTAATTTAATTAATTAATTTATTTAATTAAATAAGTTTGATCTTTTAAAATCAAACCATTTAACCAAATAAGATAATTAATTAATTAAATAATCAAGCAAGTAATTTCTTCTACATTTAAACATTAATTTAAATACCCATAATTTAAAACACAATAACTATCATTAAAAATTAACCAAATTTAATAGACAATACAACCTATGACTCTGAACTAAAACAGACAAAGTACTAAGACTAGGGTTAAAGGCTAGACTAGGGTGAACCAAACTACTATCTCCCGATCAACGTATCCGTTGAGTCTTGACCTGGACCAGTACCTGTGAGTTCCCATATCATAAAATCACGCAAACCAAGCAATAGCATGTATACAAATATATATATATATATATATATATATATATATATATATATATATATATATATATATATATATATATATATATATATATATATAAAGCATTGAATAGTCACACCGTGCAGAGAAAATCACATATATCATAGGGCACTCGCAAGCGAGTGATGCGATTCCGTTCTCCACACCAATACACGTCACAGCAAACTGACGAAATAAATAGCTGTTAGTCCATCATAAACATGTACATAGCAATAAACAACTGAAAGTAAACATCTACGTTATATCAAATCATGTCTGAAAACAATAATCACCAAACAATGTATCATCATGTCACAGAATAAATTCACTATCGCTCAAAACCAGTGATCAAAATATCCAAACAAAGTTTCATAATCTAGCAGTGTAAAAACATAACAGTAGATAACATAAGCATAAACGGAGGGGTACTACAAGTATAGTGATGAATTATGGGGATGTGTCATGGAGACATCATCTTTTTCAGAGAATGAAAGGCATGTGGGTGAGGACAAGTGTCCTACCATGGCTTGAAATCAGTCTACATCTAGATCGGTGGATATAGTTGTTTCAACAAGGGCCTTTTCTAGAATTTCCTTGTGTGCTGGGGAAATCTTCAAGAGTTCTAAGATAGAAATATGAGCAGGAGTTTTTCCAAGTTGATTGACTAAGTCATATTGATGTTGAGGTAGGGGCACATTGGTTTTTGAAGAAGCGCCCTTTAAGACAAATTTAGCTTGTGCTCTTGTTGTTGCGTTGACTTCTCTATATTCCATCTTTTCTTTCAATTTAATAACATTGACCCATTCATCATCAGTGTAGATATGATTGATTTTATGATCATTGATATGATTCACACTTTTTCCTGAAGACTCACCCTTTTCATAATTTGGCAAAGGGTTGCGAAATGCTTGGTGGTATTTGTTTGATTGTTGGTGTTCTTCTACTTTGATGGTGTCATTTTCTATCAAATCTTGGATCACATTTTTCAAGCCTTGACAATTATTCGTGCAATGGCCCTTGCATCGATGATACTCGCAATAGTATGTGTCATTCCATGATGGAGGCTTCACACTAGGTTCAAAATTTCATTGAGGTGGTAGGGTGATAACGCTCTTTTCCATCAACTCTTTAAGGGAAGATTCTAGAGATTGACCCAGTGGAGTAAAAGTTCTTCTACTAGAGAAGAATGAAGATCATTGTGGATTTGTGTTTGAGGTACTTCCTAAGACATTCTTGTTGTTATTTTTTCCACAGTAACCTTGATTGTTGGCATTCCCTTTGTTGGGAGTAAAATTTTGACTCACGTTATTCCTCGGAGGAGGATTGTTTCCTTAATTTGTGACTGAGTTGATGTTGTTATAGTTATTGTTGCAAGGAGCACTTGGAGCACTAAGAAAATTTGGCTTAGTCGAGACATGATTTGCATCTACAATGCCATCATTGACCATGTTTTTTTTGCGAGTCCAAAACTTAGATCTGTCGTTGTGATGATTTGAAGAGCTAGGATTGTCCTTATCGAGTTTTATTATCCCTCTGGGCCAAGGCACTTTCAATGGTGATGGCATTTTCAATCAATTTTTGAAAAGAGGGAGGACAGTGAAGATTAAGACGATAGCTCATCTCTCGATCCAAGCTGTTTATGAAAGTGGTGATCTTTTCCTTTTCAGGAACGTGGCATGGATATCTAGTGAACAATCTTCTCCATCTCTGAAGAAATGTAATGAATGGTTCACCAGGGTTCTGTTGAGCTTTGCAAAGATCAATCATGGTTATTTGATGTTGTATGTTGTAGGAATATTGTGATATGAACTCATTAATCAATTCCTCAAATGTCTTGACGGGCAGTGTGATTTTTGATAGCCATTCCATGGATTGGCCTCCAAGACTTCTAGGAAACAAACACATCAAGTATGTATCCTCATGAGAAAACTCTAAATTCATATTTCAGAAGTCCCTAATATGATCGATTGGATTTGATTTCCCATTGTAACGATCAAACTTTGGGATTTCACAATGTTTGGGAAATGGGATCATGTTGAGACATCAGTCAAAAGGATAAGGACATATGTCATCAAGAGCACATGTATCTGTTGGGGCTCCCCCTTATAGATCTTTAATTTGTCCTTGTAGTGATTTAACTTGTTGAGTCAAGGCACTAAGATCAGACAATGGTTTTTCATTAGGATTACTCTTTATGTTCTCAGTATCAAAATCATAGGGAAATTTAGCTCCTTTGTCAGCTATATACAAGAAATATTTTTCTTTATTGCACTCCAAAATATTTTCTAAGGCTTTGCGAAATTTGGGATCTTGCTCAGCCTGTCTAAGACGTTCTTCATCCTATTCATCATCACTATCTACAGGAGTTTTTCTCCCATCCTTGTTGAAAGGGAATGTATTTTTTTCTCTTTCACCCATGTTATCTTTAAAAAGAGGATTATGACTCACACTATAAAGGGTATTACTAGTTTCACCCTCTTCTTGAGTTCTTCAGGTATGATCTTCTTGTTGAATATCCTCTTTCAGCTTATTATATTGAGATCTTGTAAAAATAGCCATGCAATTTTGAAACGTTCTTCTAGACTTAGATCACAATTTGATAAATGCACAAATGATGATATTTTGATTTGATAAGATGAAAATATTATGATATGATCAAAAGATGTTCCTAATTCTTTATTGTCGCTTCCAATGATAAAGGATATCAGAATCCTATTAGGGAAGTTGAATCAAATAATCAAAATATTGTTTGAAAGGTGCACTTTTTAAGATTTTGATCCTTGTTTTTGAAGAATGATAAGTATAGCCTAATTCACTGAAGGATTGACTGGGATGTGTTGGATATTCAATAGAAGGTTGTGATATATAATTGAACTCAAGACCTGTTCATTGTGATTGTGTCATTGTGATAGAGCTCATCTCTGAAAATAAGCTTGTGAATCTAAAGGGTCTACAACGTATTCGTCAGTAAATCCCCTAACAAAATCTTGGTACCTATGGAGAAATTTGCGGTAATGGAGCAAGATGTTTTGACTCTTGTATAAAAACTTCCTTTGTTGTAAGGTTTTTTTGTAACCCAGAGGTTTCTTGGGTTTCTTGATTCTATTGGCAATTGAATTCTTGACAAATTTGGTAGATTTCCACTCCCTAAGCATGAGAGAAATTTTGATATGCTACTGGACTGAGGATGCTATAAACTCAGATCTGTCAAAGACAATGATTCAGGAAAAGTGACAGATGTGCTACCCTGTCCCCTATATGCGCTGCAAAAATAGGCATATGCACCAGAGAAATAGTCAAATGTGCTACAATATGTCTTAGATGTGCTACTCTGTGTCCTATATGCGCTACAGAAAAGATGTGACAATGACATAATTTTTTTTTTTTAGAATATCCAACATATGCGCTAAAACACTCAATGCACTAAAACAGACTCTAAAAGTGTTGGACTAACCAGAGAATGCACTAGAACAGACCTTATATGCACTAGAATATACCCTATATGTGCTAAAATAGTTTTCCAAGGTAATTTTTTGAACCGTTTGTGAGCAATTTCAGCTAAAATTTGACATGTTCATTTTGGATGATCTTTTATCTGAATTAGTGTGATTGAAAACACATAAAACACTCTGAAAAAAAATGTTTTAAGCCCTATACTAAACATCAAGTGTATGCTCAATTTTTTTTTCCAAAAAGTGTTTTCACAGGTTTGGCACATAAAAGAAAATTTAGACAGACTCACTCTTAGTACTCAAGTAGGTCATCATAATAATCAACAGGCCACATCTTAAAACTGCATCAACTCACATAGTTGTGTCACCCCTGAAGGGGCACCCGTGTTTTTGTCTTTTCCAGCCGCGTACTCAGAGTGATAGAAGTGGATACTGGATCCCCTGAGCAAATGGTCCTTGGTAGTTATATGGTGAGTATCTTGGGGGAAGATTCTTCCCTCCCCTTACACTATGATTATTATGATGTTCGGAAACTGACATGGTGAGATACTACACAAGGTTCGTAGTAAGGGTTTCCGTTCGGTGTGACAATAATAAACTCCCTCAGGAGACCTCCAAACCTTTAGAACAAAGGATTTGGGGCTGGTTATATTGTGCACACTACCATCGAATTGTGGACTTTCCCCAAATTTTCTTTTGATTATAGTGGGTTGGAAAACTTGGCTTTAGTTGTTCCCACTTAGGTCATTCCTCTTGGATGAGTACTTTTCCCACAAGAGCAGGCCTTCTAAAGGATGTAATAAAGTATTGAAATTGCATGAATGTATAAGGAAAGTCTGGTATTTTGGTCACCCAGTTAAGGGGAGAGCATAGACCTATTGCCACAAACACAGTAGACAATGTTTTTTTTTAAACCCAAATCACAATGATCTAGTCTATGTGAAGATGTTGCTTCACAAAAACAAGTTGTTCAATTTTAACTACAAAAAGTCATTGTGTGGCAACTATCCTATATTGCTTTATTTTAAATCCATGTCTACCCTAGGGTTGCTTCTTTTTAAAAACCAGATGTGACTATCCTAGATTGGTTCTTTTTAAATTAGAAAATGTTCTATCTACAGAAGGCATCAGACTCAGAACCTTGTTTAGTTACAACCTGCATGCACTAAAAGATCACCTATATGCACCACAAGAACAAGTAAATGTGCTAAAACAAATCCTATAAGCGATGTAGAAAGTCCTAAATGCACTAAAAGAACTCTTAAATGCGCTAGAAGAGAATGCAACAAAAATTTTACAAAATTTTTAGTAAACTAAGCTGAGTATATGCACCATTTTGTTCCCTAAATGCGCTAAAACAGCTCCTGAATGCACCGAAAGACCTACAAAAGTGCTGAAAGAAACCCTGTATGCACTACAGAAACTTGCAGATGCGCTAAAACAATTTTTTTCTTCTGAAAATCTGAATTCCAGAATGCAAAATCCTGTCAAAAAATCTGCAAATAGACATTAAAAACAGGGCAAGGCCCCACGGTGGGCGCCAAAAATGTGTGGTCAATTTTAGAGTGTGATAAATGTAGATTAAAACAACAAATCAAACACACAGATATAACATTATATCAAAGCGTAAAATCAAATGAAAATAAATGCAAACAATTTCTTTTGTCTTTGATGTTATCCTATCGTCCTCTATCTCCTGTGTTTTTGTTGATTCCAGCTGGCTCTCAAATCTTGGGCTAGGCTCAACAAATGGTCTTCCTAGAGAACGAGATTAAATATGAATGCATACAATACTATGCTAAGATGTGATCATGTTGATACTAGACATAATTGATAAAATGGAAGATTATGAAATTGATAAAAACTAAAGATGATAAAACAATGCTAAAGATGCTAGAATGCTAGAATGCAAGTAATCTATAATCTGTATGTGTTATATGTTGTAGGTGTCACCAATGCTTGGATTCACAGAGATATTTATAGATTTTTTCAAAGAATTTTGATTGGCTAAGTTGATCAACGGCTGTGAAAATTCCTAGTAGATCAAACGGTTGAAGATGGATAAGACTGGAGAGAAAAATAGAAGAAAACAGAAAGCAAGCTTTGTTTCCATTTTCAAAAAAGAGATAAGATGAGATGATAAAGATGAATTGTAAAAATCATCTTTTTATGAGATTTTGGAAAGATTTTGAAGAAGATAAATAATGAATTATTAAATTCAATTATTCATTTATGGGTGACATGGAGTTTTTTCTTAAAATAGAATATTTACCCAAGATTTGAAGAATAATGGAGGATTTCATAATTAAATAAAATATTTAATTATGATTTGAAAATATATGGAAGATATTTAATTAAATAAAGATATTTAATTAAACTTTTTAAGAAATGACATGTAAATGAAATTAATTAAATAAAATATTTAATTAATTAGAAGAAATATGTGAAAATAAATAGTTAAATTTAATTAAATAAAAAAGACTTAATTAAATTCAAAAGTGATAATTAATTAAAATAAATAGAGTGTATTTATTTAATTAATCAAGTAGACATATGAATGTGAAATAATTAAATAAAAATTGATGTATTTAATCATGACAAAAGAATAAATAGAATGAACAATATAATTAAATTAATTAAATTAAATCATATGTAGAGGACTTTAGAGAAATTAATTAATTAATAAATATTTAATTAAATTCCAGGATTAATCAGACATGACCAATTTCATGCATATACAAAAAGATATTACCTTTTGTTTTTGTACCAGATGCAATCACATTTCTGGAACTCCCCAATATTCTACACTTTCCATTCTTGAATTGAAGATTGTATCCCTTGTCAACCATCTGTCCAACACTTAAGAGCTTATGCTTTAAAATTTCCACATATAGAACATCATCAGTATTGTGCTTACCATCAAGAGATATGGATCCTCTGCCACGAATTACACCAAATTTTTCATCACCAAATCATACAACACCACCATTATACTTTTCCAAGCTCACAAATTTACTTTTGTCACCTATCATGTGATGAGAGCATCCATTGTCAATCACCCATTCATTTTTTTCTTCAACTCTGGTAGCTAGAGCTTTCTCCACATTTGTGCAACTAGCAGATTTAGTAGGTACTGGATCATTTTCCTTGAAGCAATAAACAACCATCCATCCTCATTTAAATTCCCTTTATTAGATTCATCATCCCTCACACCTTCATCAGCAGCATAATAACACTTTCTTTGGAATCTAGGCTTGTTAGGTCTTGGCTTAGGAACTCTTTATAGACACCTTGAGGAAAAATGACCTATCTTATTACAAGAAAAACATTTAAGAGGCAATTTCCCTTTATACTTACCTTCTCCTCTGGCTACCCTCTTGACAATAAGTGCTTCAAGCTCATCAAATTTTCTCTCTTCTTCAATCTCTCTCATTTCTTGCTCATACTTGGACATTTTTCTAGAATAAATATCTCCCGAATCATATCTCTGCTTATCTTTTCTAGAGATAGTAGCTTTGAATGTAGATTTTTTCTTAGGAAGAGATTCACCAAACTCACTTAACTCAAAAGTAGTAAGTTTACCAATCAACATGTCTCTGGTTACATTTTTCATAGTCTAGATCTCCTCAATAGCAGTAACTTTGTGTTTGTATGTAGCAGGTAAGGATCTAAGCACTTTAGCAACAATCTATGATTCTTCCAATGTTCCACCAGCACATCTGATACTACACACAAGTTCATTCACTCTCTACATAAAAGAAGTGTTCTCATCTTCACCCATTCTCAACATTTCATATTTCCCTTTTAGGCTTTGCAGCTTAGCAATCTTCACATGGGTATCACCTTCATAAAAAGTTTCCAAGTTTTTCCAGATCACATAAGCAATCTTCAACTCCATTAAATTTTTCATCTCAGAATCAGTCAGAGCACTCAACAATGCTTCCTTAGTCCTGATATTGTACTCGACTTCCTTAATATCACTTGCAGTAGAAGGACCATTTTGTGGGATGATATACCTATTCTTTGTAATTGTCTAGTAAGCTTCACCAATGCATCTCAGATGACACTCCATTCAATTTTTCCACAGAGAATAATTAGTTCCATCAAATCTTGGACTATCCTTCTTATATGTCACCGTCCTGGATCACCTCAAGCTATTAAAATTATTCGAAGGAACCTGCTCTGATACCAATTGTTGGCAACACAAGGGAAGACAACTGAGAGGGGGGGTGAATCAGTTGTCATGTAAATTATACAAATTAAACTTATTTTCAGATCTGATATATAAACATGAAAGTGTAAACAATCACCACATCAAAAACACACATAATACCAAGATTTTTTACTCGAAAACCCTGTAAGGGGAAAAACCATGGTGGAGGTTAATCCACAAGATTATACTCTCTTAAAAGTATAAAAGTATTATAAATGAAGAATGCACATGCATTCAGGCACATTGCCTAGAACTCACTGCTCAAATACAAAAGGATTACTACCCAAAGGAAGACTCATTGTCTTACAATCACATTTGGATTACATCAAGATGATTTTGAATTGAGAAAATAACATCTTCTAATGCCTGATGACAGTTCCAGTTAAGCACATAAACACTTTCTTTTTCTCACTCTTATTCACACTTTACTTCTACCTTCAAAAGATTAGAACATTATTTGCACACAACACACACACACTACTACCTTCAAATGGTATAAACAATTGATCATATATATCTGCAACTAAGGATAATATCAACTATATGTTAGAACAACAAAATATAAAATGTGTACAAGCTATCGACCCAAATCAATAAACAATGTCAGCCAGAACATAGTAAGGACCCAAAACAACATGTCTCAAACACGAAACACCTTAAAAAATTATGCCTTGAAGATCCACAACATGATACAATCACCCTGTCAGCCATGATCATGAAAAATATGAACTCACAAAAGAAAATCATCAATCACAAACACAACGAGCATTGTGGACGAACAACACAAATAGAGCATGATCTAGAAACATCCACAACAACTCAAATTATTAGAATCACATCATCTTCTTTCAGGAACACCAAGTAAAGCAATAGAACAACTGTCAGAACATAGATACTCATAAGTCAATCAATTCTTCACGTGAACCTCTAAAAATTCATGTGGAAAAACAAGATATGCTTGTCAACAAACCCTTTAATCCACAACCTCTTATCATCAATATATTGAGCTAGCCACCATACTGAACTTCACTGCACCACTGATAACCTGCAACTTATTTTATTACAATTTCTCAATATCCTCAACATATACAGCCTTAAACACATTAATGCCAATAGTGTGGACATCAATGACAACCACATATCAACAGTATCCAACACTTTTCTATGTAGCTTCAATTTTGAATTGAGAAGCCGACTGTTACATAGATTTATTGTGTTGTATCAATACCCACTTTCCCATAACAAACTATTCATTATTGTAGATCACCTCTTCTATTTTCCATGTTTAGTCTCATAGTTTACATCTTCTATTCTCCATATTTTAAAGCTCTATTTAATGTGGGTTTTTGATCATCTTTAATTTTCCTATGATCCTTAACTATTTTTCTAATAGCTCTTTTACAATTTCCCTATTTTTCTGTAATATTTAGTACCAAATAATGTAGCTTGGATCTTCAATTCACAAGCCAACTATTATATAGATTGCTTGTTTCAACTTGCATAACCTTCACTCCCTGCTTATTTTCCCTTCTTCCCATTGTCCACCTTTGACATTATTTGCATGTTTTCATAGGTTGAAAATTTTAAAACATGTTGCTGACTTGTAGAACTCTCGACCTATGCTTATTTTTGCTTCTTGTCGTTGTGCACCTTTGACATTATGTGCATTTTTTCATAGGCACTTGCTTGGTATGCCAATGAGTACATAGTTAGGAATAAATATAGTATACACATTCATTTAGATATACTAGTTTATATATAAATAAATATATACATGTGTACATATGGATATATATATCTAGTTATATGTTTTTTTTTAACTATGTAGACAAACAAAAAATTCAATGCATATATGTACTTAATCATTTTCATTCTTGTTGTTGTATATTCTATTGTTTGCATTAAAAAAGATGAAGGAAGCAGGTGGAAACATATACAAATTTCCTCATATAGGTATTTATAGAAATATAGTAAAAACTTGCATGCATACATATATAAGCAACCTCAAAGATAAACAAATACATATAGGGATATATACATTTGCATTTATCATTCCTATTGTTCTTGTTGCATCTCCTACTATTTCGACAATATTAAAAGTGGAATGATTATACCCATTTTAATTTAATCAAAATAGTAAAATGGTTCCTAGATTATCAATATTTCTAAGTTGTCTACCAATTGGCATTGGATTTTGCAATTCATTAATCTTTTATTTTTATTGTGAAATAGAGGTGCCAATCAGTCAACTATAATTGCAACATTTCCTCCCTCTAAAAGGTCCAAGAACTATGTCTGTGGAATCGGGCTTTGTTGATGGGTCTCTAGAGCCCCCCAAAATTGATTTGGTGATTGAACCATAGATTTTATGAGGTGTGTAATGTTCTCTCTTTGCTCAATTAGGGTCTTTCACCTAATAGAAAGAGGTAGATCCCACACCCAAAACCTTGA